>JALPQI010002073.1:0-97006 GCA_025490895.1 Thaumatotibia leucotreta | reverse complement strand
TTTATGTTGCCCTGGTACTTTAAATGGAAGCGCAAGATGTTTGAATGACTATGACTGACGATCATATTGACTACCGGGTGGATTTCAAAACTCGGAAAAAAGTTGCGTTTCGGTGTTTAAAAAAATATAGTTTAGGTTTTTTACTTTGATTTTTATTCTTTTCGTTATTCAGTAGTTTTATCTTTAAGGCCCTTTGATCAAAATAATCGAAATCTAAATAGTTTCATTTTAATAAAATGTTTTATATGTCAAAAGTCATCACCATCTAACAAAAAAATCTGAACCTCCATATTTGTACTGAAAATTATCGCAAATCAAACGTACGATTGCGAATTTTACTTCAGTAATCGTTTTTAAATATTGTTGTTAAACGTTCAAAAAAATATGATAAAAATCCTTCATCGCGTAAGTACTATTTAAAATATTTAAAAGTTTAACACCAAAAATTCATCAACACCGTAAGCGCACTGTCAAAGTTGAGGTAGTTTTGTACTCGTGCGTCTAACTAAATATACCGGGTGTACCCACGCCCGCCTCCTCAATTCAGGTGAAACAGCGGAACCGAGTACACGTTTGTCTTTGCGGGCTCAAACCAAAAAAAATCATAAAAATGTGACTGCAATAAGTGATTAACACGCTGTGGCGTCATAACCATCCACGAGTGGTTTACAGTAAGTAATTGAATAATATTTAAACTAATTACTTGGGAATACGTAACCTTAAAGGAACTTACTAGTGAGGCGTTGACGTTGCTTTAAGTATTAGTGTTCTAAAATAATCTAGGATTTTGTGTGAAATAGTCAACACCGGGCGTGTCAATACCGGTACTGAAGCAATGGATGGTTATGATCCTGTATGTATGGAGTTGACAATTTTTGTAAATTAGTCCATAATTTTTGGTTTTTCTTGTAGTAGCAAGTGCCATTAAATGTTCAGCGGTAGAGAAAAGTCTGAGAAGGGAAGGAGTCAACAAGACAATAGCGCTATGGATAGGGAAATTGCTCAAGTGTAGATATATAAAGGCGACACTGGGCGGAATATAAACAGTCAATTAGTCCTAAAAGAGGTTTCCCACAGGGTGGACTTGTACTCATTAGTGAAGAAAATAAGGGGGGCCTATATATGCAAGCTTACTCCGATGACGGAGTGCTATATAGTCGAACGTGGACCGGTACTAAGCACCATAAGGGACATAATGGCCAGTAGTATCCAAAAAGTGCTGGAATGGTGCAGAGAGAGAGGCTGGATTTAAATCCATCAAAAACGAAGCTCGTGTTATTCACTAACAAAAGGAAGACAGAAGAGATGAGGCCCATCAGGGTACATGACAAGGAGCTGGAGTTGGTAAACGAGCAAAAGTATCTGGGGGTGACTCTGGGTAGCACGCTCAGGTACAAAACTCATGTAAAAGAACAAACGGCGAAAGCCATAAGAACACTGTATCAATACAAAAGAGCGGTGTGAAGGAAATGGGGGTTAAAGTCGAGGATATTGGAATGGATCTCCAAGGCGATAATACTTCCCGAGTACTATATGGAGCGATGGTCTGGTGGCACAGAGCACATATTAAGAAATATCAGGGGTAGCAAAGGTGCAGAGGCAACCCGACAACCCAACACACGCCTTAGAGGTAATACTAGGTATAAAGGCGCTACATATAGAAGCGGAAAAGAGGACCGTGGAACAGTGGTACCGAATGAAGGCATACAAGGAATGGAGTGGAAGTTGCGTACACAAGCGACACGAACTAATACAAGATAGGGTACTGTCTAAAATGGAAATAATGGTAACTCACAATGACCTCATAAAGAGGGAGAAGATATTCGATAAGAAATATAGAGTACATATTGGGGAGAGGGACAACTGGAAGGTAAACGTCGCACATCCGACGTTGATATGCTTCACTGACGGTTCGATAAGAAGCTCCACAGGTCTAGCTGGAGCAGGCATACCTACTATATAGTTATCCCGAAATTGGGGGAAAAGGTATCTGTCCCACTTGGTAGGTATACGAGTGTGTTTCAGGCAGAAGTTTGTGCCATACTACGGTGCGTAAGGCTAATAAAGGAGCAAGTGCAGTGCAGCAGACGAGGGCCGTGGTCATATACACGGATAGTCAGGCAGCAGTGAAGACGCTAAAGAAGCCAGCGACAAAATCTTCTTTGGTACAGGAATGTAAGGAGACAGGAACTAAACTCGCTTGGAAGTTTGGAATAAACTACAAACATTCAAAGGCGCTTTGAAAATACATTGTTGATTTGACTGAAAATTGTTTGATTTAATACCCTTATGAATCTTATGATATAGTAAATCGTCATTACCATACACATAGTATCATCACCATCCATTAAAAAATCATAACCATGGCATAGTCGTCATCACCATCTCGTGTAAAATATTTTTGATGCCTATAATTTCGAAATTATGCATCAAATTAGTGTGGAATCATAACAAGATACTCTAATAAATATAACTTAACAATTCTAGATACATATTTATGCATTTAATTAATAAAAGAAAAAAAAATACATTTTGTATGGTGAAAATTTTCTTGATGAAATCCACCCTACCGCAGACCGCAGTATCATCGACCTTAGCATAAATGCTCTAAGCTACTGATTGTTGATTTATGTTGCCCTGGTACTTAAAATGGAAGCGCAAGATGTTGAATAACTGAGTGATGGATATGATCATGATGATTAGTGATGATCTACGAACAAATAAAAAATGCAAGCCGCACGCCATACGAAATTAATTACCCTAAAAAAAAGATCCTGAATTTATTTTAGGTGACAAATGTCACCCCCTCTTCAATGGATCTCACGGTAATGAATTTTAATATCAATTTATAAAAACTTAAACCGCCATTAAAAAAATTGTTGTGATTGGTCCGTCAAAGTTTTGACTGGCTACATTCTAGCATCATTCTAGAAAAAATTTTCAAAGATGTTGCGCCGAAATATATTTATTATGCGCGGTGTTAAGAAAAGCGTTATGCTATGTCCTGCCAGGCTGCCATCTTGGTACAATTGAACAATTGTGTCTGGGGGCATTTTTGAGCTAGCATTTAGACGTCCATGTTAAATGTACAATATGGTAGCAGTTGATAATTAAAAAAACTGTTTATTTCAAGGATCAAAATTACAAATTGCTTTAGGTACTTCTCAGCTAATTTCTAGTTATTGAAGGAGCTGCTCTAGTTAGAGTGCGAAATCCTAAGTTTTAAGCCTAATCTAAAAATAAACGATAGTGAATCTGCACTTAGACGAATTACCATACCAATATTTTTATTATTAAGTAATTACGGTTTAGGATAAAAGCGTGACAAGTAGGAAATTAGTAATTTAGAATTTACACAAATATCAGATAATGCGTATTGTAGTATTAAGAGTATATTCGCAACTTTTGTCGATGTAAAGCGTCCCTTCGTTTGTATTTCAATTAGTCGTGAGCGTCACTAATGATGTCACTATGTCCTATTTTTCGCAAATGTATGGTGAATATAACATTAGTCATATTCCTGAATCTATAGTAGTTGCTACACAACATAATTCCATCCTGTTGGATCTCACCCGTCAATTGCTGACACCTCACATACCCATTCGTTACCCTCGACTGCCCTTTGTTACAAGTCAAATAACACTGTTCAACCTTATTCCCTTGTAATAAGATTCAAAAGTATAAACTTACATTCGACATCGTACTTCATCCAACAGCCTAAGGCGCCCCCTCTGACGGTCTACCGCGAATGATCGACGTGTTGCCTCTCCCTCGCACGTGTATATTTGTACGTTAGTGTGACAGGGAAGGAACATGCCCATGGAAATTTTCGGCACTAGCTTGCTCGAGCTTCAAAAATCGTATCGGGGCTCGGGGCACAGCATCCACAGAACTACGAACTACGTAAATTGCCTTTCCAAAACGGTCCTGAATTTTAGTTGACAAATGTCACCACCCTTCTTTAATGCATCACGCCAATGAATTTCAATGTCATCAAAAACTTAAACCACCATTTAGAAATAGTTGTGAATGGTCCATCAAAGTTTTGATTGGCTATTTTCTATAAACATTTGTCAAAGATGTTGCGCCGAAATATGCGCGGTGTTGAGAAAAGCGCTTTGTCCTGCCTATCTTGGCACAATTGAACAATTGATTTTGGGGGCATTTTTGAGCTGGCGTTAGACGTCCATGTTATATAGGGTCGCAGCCACAGAATAAGAAATTCGTAACTGGCCTGCTACCGCGAACATCGAAGTTCGCAAATTTCGGGGATTTTTCTCTGTCACTCTAATGACGCCTTCGTTGGAGTGACAGAGACAAATCCCCGCAATTTGCGAACTTCGATGTTCGCGGTAGCAGGCCTGAATATCAACCGAGTTAAGTTTGCACTTTGCTACTATGAGGCTTAGTGGACTTAGGCGCAAATTTAACTTGGTGACATTAATCGTAGATCACTTATTTTCCATGCATCAAAACAAAATGGTCGCGCACCGTGCGGTTTCAGAGGAACTTCCTCCCGCGGTCGGTCCGTCTGTGGAATGAGCTCCCTGCCGAGGTTTTCCCGTTGGACTACAGTATGGGGTTCTTCAAAAGAGGAGTGTACGAGTTCTTATTGGGTCGGCAACGCGCATGTGACACCCCTGGGGTTGCAAGCGCCCATAGGCTACGGTGACTGCTTTCCATCAGGCGGGCCGTATGCGTGTTTGCCACCGACGTGGTATTAAAAAAAAAAAAAAAAAAATAGTACACAAACTATAGTTGCCGATTTCTAAACTTTTAACAATTATAGATTAATCCTTATTACGTAATATGAGGGTAAGCCACCATTTTTACGATAGTCTTAACGACATACATATGTATAAGGCTCAGTTCTAAAGTGTAAAATGTTAATTCTTAGAAATCTGCAACTATAAAGCGAATGATGGCTGTAAAATATAACTGAAATCGAATGTTGCGAAATTTTAGTACCTATTCCAATTTGTTTCATAGGAAACCAAATGCTACGTTTTGTATTGATGTCGTTTGGCAGCTATTATGAACCGAACCAAAGCGAAGTTAGTTTTTCTGGGCTTTCTCCGCAATTTAGTGCCCTTTTGTGTGATAATGATAAAAATAGCCCTATGATAAAATTTTGACAGCATTTTCTGTGGCTAATAGAAATGCACCTTTAAATGCAACTAAAAAACACGATTAAAATAAAACTATTTTCTCTTTAAATAGACGAAATGTGGCAAACTTAGTTCGACATTTTTAACTTTAAATTTGGCCAGAATCAGAACTCCTCTGTTTTTTTTTTTCCTTTCCTCATGGGCACACCGTATAAGTCGATTCTTTTTGGAAATGCACTTATACGCGGTCCGGAATTCCGGAACCATCCGGTCCCAGCATCTAGAATAGAATAGAACAGAATATTATTTATTTGGCGATTAAAAGAAAGAAGAAAGTGGTGGAAGGCTTTGTTCAATAAATTTTCTTTATCCTTGACAAGAAATATTGCTACCTGAGTTACCTGACCCGTTTCAGAAAATAACAGCATTAAATCCCTTGTAGTTCCTGGAATATCTACTTTCTTAGAAAAAAGACAAATACTTTTTGGTTGGGATTACACCTGTGACACTGTGAGTTGAATTTACTACATTCGTGAGACAGAACGTCGATTCGACGATTCGTCAAATGTAAAGTGGATGTGAACTATAAAGGAGCATTCCATGGGCTGTCCCGTACAAACGCGTGTATATTTCGATAATTTGAGTTATCTTCCGATTTTTTAGTTATTACATATATTTTTGAGTCATTTTCGACTCCTCTAGTCACGAAAGTTTTTTTTTCTTTCTTCTTCTTCTTCCTTTAAAGAGGACTTCGATAAACCCACAATTTTAAGAAAAACCATGTTTGTACGGGACATTGGTGGACTTTTTCGTGGAATGCACCTAAATAGGTATAATTAAACAGTTAAACTCAAGCCGGGAATACACATGCCTTTAACTGGCACACTTGCATACCAGCTCCTTGCACGTGCCACCTATTGTCATGTGTATACACTAACTGGCATGCCTGTATCTGGCAAGCAAGTAGATTGCAAGCAATTTGATTTACTAGCATGCAATATGAGGGAGGGGCCGAGGGGGGCTGCTAACCTGGCACGTGTGAACTAGGGCTCGTGGGGTCGTGTCCGGGTTTCGTGTACCCGTTTCCGTGTACCCGTTTCTTTGCTACCGGGAAACGGGTTTCTTACCCGTTGGAAACGTTTAATTAGGAACCGTGTAATTAAGACACGGATACCCGAGTACCTGTATCTGATCCGCCCTCAATGTGTAGTGGCAGTGGCAATCTAAAATATAGGTACGATTTTATATTTGAACAAAATATTGAACCGCATTTAACCTGCAACAAAGAAAATTTCTAGCTGCGTAATTCGTAAAAAACTGCGAATTTTTCGGTAGGTATTTTTTGTTTCAGACTTTTTACTAATAAAAACATAGGTTTTTCGAATATTCAATTGTAATGGATCCGCAAGACTCAAGCTTGGAAAAGTTTCTAAGTAGATCCGCGGACCCGCGCTTGGAAACGTTTCTAAGTTGGAAACGTTTCTTGGCGTTTCGTGTCGTTCGGGTTCTTAGTACCGCCGGTGCTAAGGATTCGTGTACACGTGTCTGCGGGTAACACGGATACCGGTAGCCCTAGTGTGAACAGCCGCGACAGCTACTTGCATGCCAGTAGCCGACTCGTTGTGGCCGCAGGCCCAAATTCTTCCTAACAATTCATCAAATTTCTCTGGGAGCATTCTCAAATGATTTCTGTGACCATCATGATCTTCTTGACGCATTTCTTTAAGCAGACAACTACTTGCTCCAAAATCTTCCCTTTTACTAATCTAATCTCTTACCCAAACCCGTCTTTGTTTTTTCTTTTTATCTCTCATTAATTTAGCTACACATTCAATTGCTAATAATAACACAATTTTGTTTAATTCACTTCCATTATCTATGTTGTAGGTACGAAATACTCTCACGAACTGTCCTGTGTATACGCGATGGTAATACTGGCATGCAAGGGCACAGTATGCATGCCAGTGTTACTTGCAAATGTATCCGCAGTGTGCCAGTTACTCGTAAATGCCAGTAACTTTCATACCAGGTACTTTCCCGATTTACTGGCATGTGTATCTCCGGCTTCACGTTAAAGTCACTATGCGCGACATGTTTCGGAGAGCCTAGGTCTCATTATCAAGCACTGAGACCGAGTTCACGCTTCGCTCGTACGCGTACTTAAAGACATGTCTCGTGTAGTGACTAAATAAATATAGGTACGTGAGTTTAACCGTTCAATTATATTTTATAATTATGACCAGGTCTACTACCGCGAAAATCGAAATTCGTGAAATTCGAGGATTTTTCTGTCACTTAAACGAAGGCGTCATTAGAGTGAGAGAGACAAATCCTCGAAATTTACGAATTTCGATTTTCGCGGTAGGGCCGCAGTAGCTGTAGCCGTACGATGAAAGTGCATTCAGACCAAACGAGCATTCGCTATTCTAACCCCCTACTCTACGAAATTCGATCGTTACATAAAACGTTATTGGTTGATTTTACAATTCGTTGTGTACAAACTTTTTAGAACTGCTCTCGTATACTTCCGAGTTCCAGTGATTCATAAGATTAAGTACGAGTATCATTACGCAAACCCCTGATTTGTAGGGCAGGAGAAAATACGCGGCTCCCGACGAACGTGCTTAAGTATCTGGCAGATCGCGTGAAGTTAGCGGGGAAAGAATAATTTCGGGATCGATCGCTGTATGTAGTTGTGTATTTATTACTAGGTTATATTATATGGTTACAGTCACAGATGTCATATACTTATACCATAGATCAAGCAAACGCATCTACTTAGCGTGTCAAATGAACTCAGTGAAATCCACTGAGTTGTCCGTCTTTAATCGCAGCTTGCAGCTTTCGGGCGTCCAATTTTGTAAGTTGAAGTGAACAAAAACATTAATAATGCCTCCTTAAGTAATAATAATTGCAACAACACAAAAAAATATGAATACTCAAGGGCCTGAGACATTTAAAATCATAGGCAAGTAACAACTTCAGTACAAAATCTGACACGCTCGGCCGCCATACAAATGAAGAACTTGTTTCTTCTATCCAAATCTAATTCTGTGGTTACAGTAAGGTTTTGTTTGTGGTTTCACTAATGAGAATTCTCAAAAAGGTTGTACACAAATTACTCAATTACAACCCTATACTTGGTAGTGTATCTTAAAATATACATACTTTTTGACCCACTTTTTGTATTTCTTTTAAAGACAGAATTTTTTGCTCTATAAAGCGGCGAGGAGGCTAGAACGCTCGATTTTTTAAAATTTTGCTATGTTTAGAGTTAAAAGATAGGTAGTTTTGAACCATGCGTTTTTCTAGAAATTTCCTACCTTGCACGGCTATACTCTGGAATGATTTGTCGCCTGTGGTGTTTCCGGACCGTTACGATCTTCAAATCTTAAAGAAAAGAGCGTTTTCCCATCTTAAAGGTCGGCAACGCGCTTGTGATACCACGGGTGTTGCGTCTGTCCATGGGCGACGGTGATCGTTTACCATCAGGCGATACGTCTGCTCGCTTGCCTCCTATTCCATAAAAAAAAATTAAATGGCTGTGCACACACATACTTTTGTCACCATACAAACCCTTCCCGCGGGTGTCATAACTGTCGTAAGAGTCGACTAAGGGATTGAAGTGTCGCTGATCTGTCTTTGATAGAAGATGGGCAGAAGCGTCATCATAGCTTTTCTTTCTTTCTTTCTATACGCATAGCGAATACTCGTAGGAAAGGCCTACGTCTAGCCGTAGACTGAGAAAGATTGAAGAAAATGAAAAAAGTCTAAAATATTAAAAAAATATTAAAAGCAAAAAAACATGAAATAAAACTATTTACACGGATTATGCTTTGTCAGTCGCCCGTAGCCCACGAACCCTGTAAAGTGTTCGAAACGTTTGGATATAGTAAAATTTAATTAAATTTAAGATATGTTTACGAAATTCATAAAAATCTGATTTTTTTTTTGTTACTGGAACAATGTTATGCTTTCCTTAGAGTCTCACAGTGACAAAATACTCGCTAGCAACATGCTGAGATGAGGCCATTTCGTAGCATACACGCTTTTATTTGTACAATTATCGTTGCTGTATATTGTGATTTTTGTGTATGTGTATGTTACGAATAAAGTTAAAGTTATAAATTAAGTTATTTCTATAAATACAGAATGTAAACGATTTACGAAGTTCGCGGTAGACCCTCACCATCTTGATTATTTTTTTTAATACCATAGTTTTAAGGAGCTTGAAATTAAGGTTAAATAAAATTTGGAGCTGGTAACCCTACGTACGATCCCAAGTATATTCAAATAAGTTCTCCCTTCGGCGCTTAAGCGCCACAGGGCTGTCTCGTGAGCAGGATGGCCGAACCGCAGAAATGTGAACCGTAACCCTGCGAACCGCGCTGTCCCCTCGGCCCTCGTAATTTTTCCCGCCACTTGACGCGACGCGAAATCCTTGAACACGGGGGGAAAAGTCAGCCATCAAAGTTTTATGCTTGAGTCTTATTTCGTCATGATAAGGTTCACTAAATTTATGTACGTAGTATGTTTAGGTTTTTGTGGCTTACTGTATTTGTGCCAGCGTAAGTTACATTACATGTAAGTTTTACGTGGTTTTAGGTTGTAGCTATTTTAACGTGTATTTTACTTTTGTTTCAATTTGTATGCACGATTGACGCGATTTTTTCATCGAAATGAATTTTCATATGAGACGAAAATTTTCATTTTGCTTTTCTATTTACTTTACTGTAAGTAATAAGTTAAGTTGTGTTTTTAGGATATTTTACTTTGAAATGTATAATATTCACTAATAGAATTAGTATGTATGTAGTGCTAGCGGCGTTTAAAGGATCCAAATAATGAAAAAAAAATAGTTGCTGATTTCTAAGACTGAACTTTTGACAGTTATACGTATATATTATGTAGATTAATCCCTATTGATATGAGGGGTAAGACTTTCCATTTTTCCGATATTCTTAACAGTATAAATATAAGGTTCATTTCTAAAATTATTTTTATTAGAAATCTGCAATCTACTGCGACTAAGGCGCGACTGAGAACCTATGTATGAATATGAAAATATTAATAATTGAATTTTGTATTTTAAAAAGTTGGTATCAAAATAGGAACACGTGAGTTTTTCGTTTTTCTTTTTCCTTATTTGAAATATGATTCCTCCCAACGAACTACCAGGGGCACATAGGTAGTTGGGGAGAAATAATTTCCTTTTTGCTCGTTCCGCGTATTAATCGCACATAGCGCATCGCGTCTGTCTATTCTCACCAGATTTCCGCCCGGGCCACGTTTGCCGCTAACACCTACGACTTAGTGCCGAGTGTGCTGACCTTATTTCTCTTATTACTCAAGTTTATGTCAAAAAAATATTATGATGGATTTTTATTTCCTTAATAATTTTTATTTAATTAATATAACAAAAAGACACATTACAAAAACACTGTTTAAATCTTCGCCAAACTGCGTAGCATTTTGTAGGCGAAAAAGAGACACCCTTGTTACATATTTTTAGTATCTAACCTAAGTACACATAACATAATACATACATACAACATCTGCTGCATACTCATGTAATTTGAGTATGCAGCATTAATATCTAAAATATTTTAAAGATACACGTATTTCATAAAATAAAATAAATAAAATAATAAATACAATTATCAAGTTATCATTGAGAAGGTTTTGAAGAGCGCAAACTCGATGGGTTTTGTCGTGTTTACTAAAGGCCTACTGCGAACCACGATCGACGTCAAACGACGAGGCACTGTCACACTTACGTTCGAATTTACAAGTGCGAGAGAGACAATACTTCGTGGTTCACGGTAGGCTCTTTTAATTCCTATTGATGCGTTTTAGCTTCATGTATCATAAGCCCAGCTCTACCTTATCATATTTATATTGATATGATGCAAAATGTTAGCTCAACCATAAATGGAGAAGTACGGCAAATTTAACTCAACAATCGTAATTATTTACGTAGCTAAAATAGCTAATAATGCGATGCGCTACGAACAGTTTTCTTGGCAAGCGGACACTCACTTGCTACGAAACAACGGCGTAGCGCTACGCGGACACGTGCATCTTCATCATAATGAGCCTTATCATAATTATAATTATTGATATGATGCAAAATGCGTGCAAAATGTTATCTTTTTTTTATGTTGGCACAACAAAGTGGCTCCACTCCACCTGATCGTAAGTGAAAAGTAGAGCCCAAATCGCGGCGGCAACGAACAGGAGACAATCAGTAACCTGTTAGTTGCCAGGTTGCCACCGCCTTGCTGGCCCGCTAGATGCTTCTTCACGCTTCGTTTAAAGGCTCCCAACTTATAGGTATGCGGAAACACATGTGCCGGTAAAGAATTCCACTTTTTAATAGTCCGGCATATGAAGGAATAATGAAAGCCATAAATGAAGAAGTGAGGCAAAAACTCAACAATCGTAATTATTTACTTAATAGCTAATAATGCGATGCGCTACGAACAGTTTTTTTGGCAAGCGGACACTCACTTGCTACGAACTACGGCGTAGCGCTACATGGACCCGTGCAGTCATCTACAGGTGCGTTTAAACCAAAAGAGCATTCGCTGTTCTAGCGCCCGTTCTATGAAATCAACCAATCACGTTTTGTGTACCGATCGAATTTCGTAGAGTGGGAGGTTAGAACAGCGAATGCTCTTTTAGTTTGCACGCACCTTAAGACGTCACATCACACTACCGCGAAAAGCGAAATTCGTAAATTTCGATGATTTTTCTCTGTCACGTTGTTGTCCACGTTCTATCCAGCTCGCTCGCACCAATCCGCGAGTACGAACGGGATGGATAGAAAGTAAATCCGCGACACAAGTTGCGGATTGATGACAAGTTGTGCCGATGCCGAACAGTAAAACAACTTCTGCATGTTGAGATCACAACGACGAAACTTAAAAAAATCACATCATCAGCCTATATTAGTCCATTGCTGGACGTAGGACTCTCCTATTAACTTAGCGTATAGACGCAGGAGGTAACTCCTCCCCTCTTCCCGCGGGTGTCGTAATAGTCGACTAAGGGATGGCAGTGTCACTGACTTTGATAGAAGACTGACGATGAGCAGTAGCGTCATCATAGTGGACACATTACTGCGATCGCCAATCCGCTTGCTAAGCGTTTCGATTATGGGCATATACTTCCTTAAAAAAATCGCAAGCTCTCAATCCGCTACCGCTACCACCCGTCACCAACCGCGACCCTAACTTAATGGCCCAGTCGCCCTAACGACGCCTCGCTCATTACGCCTCCCCGCCTCTGGCCCCCTGGTACCAGCTGATTGATTGATTCCTTCGCGTAACGATAAGTGCTCAGTTTAGCCTGTTATCAAGTCTGGGGGTGTCTCAGACGCTTTCTAATTTGCTATTTTGATTGCTACTAAACCTTATGACGCGGAAATAAGGTCTAACTTTTCACAGTGTTGCAGTTTGCTATTTGCAATAGCAATTGCTCATTGTTGAGCAGACTCCTTACTATTTTTGATTTCTGCTTAAAAACAGTCTAATCCAAGTAATTTGCCAATTCGCCAAGATGGTATCTTAACCCTCTGCCACTGACGTGGTCACGTGACGTGAAATTATTGAATCTTGTTATCAACATCGTAATGGCGTAATTGCAAAATACGGGTGTCTGATAGACGTAACGTCAGTCACAGAGGGTTAAGATGGTCTTCTTTATTACGAGGTTCAACAATTTGTCAATTTGTAGTTCAATCCTCGTGACTCTTACCTGTCCTTGATTTCCTGGTATTGTCAATATATGTGTATATGCAATACATGCACATAATACAATATTCCTCCAAAACAAGGAGAAGTTTTGGTTTAATTCCTTAAAAATCAAACTGCACATGAACTGCAATAGCCGCGTAGTTTATGATTTAGCAGCATTAAACTTTTACCTCCAACCTTAATGTCATCCTATTTATGGCCATTTTGATGTGGCCATTTTACGGTGCTGAATGGTAAACCCAGATCACGAACTGATAGGACTTGCCCACCGGTAATAAAATACGGGTTTCGGCGTTAAAAAGCGGAAATCGGGGCGAAATAATACCACTAGTATATTCCACTCTGTCCGTAAAGGTTTCAATATGTCGCCCTGAAGAACCTCTATGATATGAATGGGGGAATGGCAATAATGGCATTGCAAATACTGCGGTTTACCATCACAGAATCGCACGCTTGTTTAGCGTCATTATACCAAAAATTACCATTACACAGAACCTGACCCACGTACTTCACAATTTCGCTCACGAAATCCTTACGAAATAATGAGCTAATAAGACGGCAACATCAGACGAATGCTTAATGACTAATCTTAGTCCTTATTGCAACGGGATAAGGTTCAACCAAGGTCATTTAAGAGTGGCTGTTAGTACGACAAACCCAACACAATTTGCGCGCGACGCGTGCACTAAATTACTCGTCAGGCTGCTGGGCGCCTAGTAATTCACCAAATACACGTCCTTACACTTAAAGTAACACCTAGTATAACTTTACCTCTACTTACTTAGAAACTACGTGAACTTCAGATAGGCTTAAACTGGTGTGTTAATGAAACTGGTTTTGTAATATTTGTGAATTAACTAGCTGGTGACACGGCCCACGCGCGCCTCGCCATAATTACTGACCGCTAGGTTATTTATGATAGCCTGGTACCGCGCCGCCGGGTAAATATGGTCGCTTTGCCTTTTTTTCCACGTCGCGGCTCGTGAAAAGGAAATGGGATTATTTTTCCATATTACGATTTATTTCGGGTGTTTTTATAATTTGTATTTGTGCTTTACACCTCTGTGCTTAATGTTAATAGTGACGCGCGCATTGTTTAGGTAAAAAAATGTCGATATCGATAATATCGTATTGAATAAACTTTATGCTTTAGCATCAAAAATTCAAAATCTTCCAGTTTTTATCACGTAGACAAGGCGATGCCATAAAGTATGTCAGGAATTAAATAAAACGGGCCCGGTTCTCGCGGGGATAAATGGAGTAAATAAAAGTGGAGTCGGAGCTTCCGCTCGACGGCGTCCCGGACGCATTGTTCTTGCGGCGCCGACAAGGGGTGCTATATCTACCGTCTACGTATATATGCAGGCTATATACAGGCACATTTGATCTTTAGGAACGTCCATTTGATTTGATACGGCATTTGCTTTGCCTTTGATCCGGTTGGAAGGATCATGGAGCAAGTTGTATTACTTGCTTGTAGCAGTTGTAGGAGCTAAGTGAGGATAAACAAAAATAACAGAAGTATTTGGATTCGTGTGTATTGTAATGTGTGTAATAGATAAATCAACCAACGGGGAACCAAGGCCACTCGGGAAATATGTAATATGTATATTAAAGTGACGTTATAAATCAGATTGTAATTACTACTTGTCGTTTTGACTTTTGACAACATTATAGAGTGACCTAGGGTTCTAATAATTGTTAAAATAATTATAATTTTCTTTTATTATAGGCATGGTCCCGTGCATAATCCTTTGTCGTTGTTGCAGTCATGTTCTAAAACGCAAGCAAATGCGAAAGTGACGAGCACGATAAATGGCAAACGCGTGACCATCATAAGCCATATCATATCATATTTGCTCATATCGACATATCATATCAAATATGTACTTGAAAGTTACAATTGACATCTAAGCGCTCCTTGACGCAGGCTATATTTCTATATGTGTGCAAACATAAACCTCTGGGCGGTATCCTGGGAGTGGGTAGATAACCAAGACGTGTCTGTAGGCGATAAAATCATGGCGCTTATGATTAACTCTTAGGTAGTCCCATGGTAAGCGAGTGTGTTAGTGAATGTCAGTGTTTTTGTACTTGTCTATGTCATATAAATTAAGAATTTTAATGGTGATAATATACGTGCGTTACTCTTATTTGCTTGCAATTTTTTTAAAGCGCATATTCGGATTTTGTTCATAACGTGAAGTCGTAATCAGTCAAACTACACGTAGTTTTGTAGATGACTTTATTGCCTTGAAATCCATATTATATAGTGTACAAGGGCAAGTTGAAGTCTCTTTTTCACGTCATAAGTTAGATAAGGACTTTTGCTTGTATTGTAAGTTACAAGCTTTTGAGAAATATGCCTATGCATAGTATGTACCTAGATGTTACTTCTTAATGTCTCTAAGAAATCGGGGTTCGGTTACCGATTTTTCTTAATACAATGAACGGATCTAATTTCGTTCTTCGGTATATAAATTCTTTGTTCATGGAGTAATTCAAAAATATGATGTTGTTAATTATATAGAATATTGAGTACTACATAAACAGTGTAATATATTTTGAAATATTTTGTTAATTCGAGGTTTTATAAAAAAACCGGTTCTGATCCCAGTTCTAAATGTCTCTTTTCATAGTCAAAGTCAAAGTCAAAATATTCTTTATTCAATTAGGCCCAGCAACGAGCGCTTTTGAATCGTTATACTAAATAGCGAATGAAAGAAAAAAAAAACTACCTCCGGTTCTAACCCTACACCACTGCCTGAGAAGAATAAGGCTGGCTCATTCTTGGATATGAACAATATCAAACCATGGAACAAAGATTTTCACTTTCAGTATACAGACCCAAATGAGATCATCAAAATGTTCAAGTCCTTGAAATTGAAGAACTCCGAAGACCTTTGGGGAATCTCTGTGAAAGTCATGCAATCTGTTATCGATGTTATTGCACCGTACTTAGCAAATGTGTTTAATGCTTGTGTAGGAGAATGTGTGTTTCCCGATCTAATGAAGTACAGCAAAGTGATTCCTCTATTTAAATCAGGAAACAAATATGACCTTGGAAACTTTAGACCTATATCCATACTTCCTGTTCTGAGTAAAGTGTTTGAGAAAATCATATTGAACCAACTGGTTCAACATTTCAACAGGAATGAACTGCTTCAGAATCAGCAATTTGGGTTTACAAGAGGTCGTTCAACTACAGACGCCGCCTCAGTACTAATCAAGCATATTTACGACGCCTGGGAAAATTCGCAAGATGCTATTGGTGTCTTCTGCGACCTCTCCAAAGCATTCGATTGCGTGGATCATGATACACTATTACACAAGCTAAAATACTATGGATTGTCAGTGGAAGCTCTCCACCTTGTCTGTTCTTACTTAAATTTAAGAACCCAGAAAGTGGTTGTAAATGGAACTGAGTCTTGTGGCAAGACTGTAAAGCTTGGAGTACCTCAGGGTTCTATTCTGGGGCCTTTCCTCTTCCTGGTGTACATAAATGACTTGCCGAACCTTGTAAAAGATAAATGTGACATAGTTCTGTTTGCTGATGATACATCGTTAATTTTCAAAGTTGACAGAAAACAAATTGACTACAGACAAGTCAATGAAACTTTGAAAAAGGTATCAGAGTGGTTCACAGCAAATAATTTACTTCTTAATGCGAAGAAGACCAAATGTGTAAGATTCTCGCTTCCAAATGTAAGAAAGTCTGAAACTATTATCACGTTAAATGGCGAGAAGCTAGACCTTGTTGATAATGCACTTTTTCTGGGCCTTACCTTGGACAGCAATCTGCAATGGGCTCCTCACATATCTACCCTGGCAAAAAGGCTGAGCTCTGCCACGTATGCAGTTAGAAGAATCCGACAGTTCACTGACGTGGAGACAGCTCGCCTAGTTTACTTTAGTTACTTTCACAGTATTATGTCTTATGGCATACTGGTTTGGGGCAAAGCAGCAGATTTGGACACCATCTTCATTCTTCAGAAGAGAGCTATTCGATCCATTTACGATATGAGCTCTCGCGACTCACTGAGAGAACGATTTAAGGAAATAGATATTCTCACAGTAGCTTCACAATACATACTGGATGTGATAATGTACACACATAAGAATATTAAATCCTTTAAAAAGCTTTCTGACATTCACAGCCGCAACACACGGAACAAGCATAAGTTATTGGTTACCAAGTTTCGTCTACAGAAAGTAAAAAAGTCGTATGTTGGAAACTGTGTTACCTTTTTCAACAAAGTACCCTTAGAGGCATGGGAACTGCCCTATAATTCATTCAAAATGTACATCAAAAATGGTCTTCTCAAAAAGGGTTATTATAAAGTTGACGATTACTTGAATGACGAGGAACCATGGCCGTGTCTTCAGTCTCAAGAGCTGTCTTAGATTTACATGACATTGACTTGAATACATATTAGTTATGTATTTTGTAGACTTAGTTTATAAGACTGTTAGCTTAACAGCCTCTTTATTATTATTATTATTTTTTTTTTGTTTGGAGAGCCTTTACACCTCCAAAATTATTAATTTTATTTATTATTCTTAGCATCTAATTTCTTTGACCGTGGAGACCTTTTACATCTCCACACTTAATATTTATTTCACCATGGAGCCCATTTATCTCCTTATATAGCAAAATTTTGACTTACTGGATACATAATAATACCAGAAAGGAAACAAAATGTATAATTAATTAATTGAAATCCTTAATGATTAATGATAATAGTAATATCAAATAATTACCAATTTAAATTAATGTATTAATTTTATTGTATTTAATTGTATACTTAAAAAGGCAGCTCAAATTGCGAACATAAACGAAATCTTTGGGCGTTTTCACAAACCAATGTTCAAAACACTTTTTTTAATTCGGACAAGTTTGGGCTTGTTCGACTCAGGATCACGAGCTCTTTTAATTCTGAAGTGTCTCTTTACAAATTTGCTCTTCTGACATTCGTAGAAGTGGAAAGGACGTTTTCGGCGTACAAATAGATTTTAGATGTGAAAAGGAATTGATTGAAAATAAAGAATCTAGAGAAAATAATTATATGCTATTTTAACTTTATAGAACCTAGTAAGCCATAATTCTTTCATAAAACACATATATTTACTCTAATGTGTCTGCATAGGTGTGTCAAGTCTTCATGCTTAAAAATGTTTGATTTAATGTTACATACACGAGGATGTTTAATCCGTAACCAGGTATATTTTTTCTAACTTAGTAATTGATGACCTCAGGAAGACCATGTACCATTCAGTGGTTACAATTTTTCTTTAACTTTAAATTAATAAAATTTTGAGGTATCGAAGGGAGACCTCACCTAAAATGTTTAATTTAGGCTGGGTATGGATATTGTTTTAATCCTGATCACGGATTAAAATAATCGTGTATTATATGATATTTCTGTTTTTTTTTTATGTTCGCAATTTCTAGAAGTGGAACTTATTGTGCCTTAGTAAAAAGCTTCTATTTTTAAAGCTAAACTCTTTTATTTAAGAATATTCATATAAAAAGGTTATTTGGTACTAAGGTCAATATTAAACAAAATTTATAACCTATCTTTTAAAATAATTGTCGAAATCGCATAATAATAAACGCTTGTATGTACGTGCACTTATTTTGCGTTACAAAATATTACTAAACTTTACTGGATGTAATTTTGTGGAATCCCGTGGTATATCCATATTAGTATAATGTTTGAGGTCATTCACCCCTTGTTGCACCGGGATATCCGACCACTGATAATTATGTATTCTGTAGCACTAGTTTACCAGACTTTTAGTTTAACTGTCTTCTGACATGAAACATTTGTTTCATATACCTTTTTATTTACTTTTTATTGACATTTGGAGATTCTTTACACCTCCAAATCATTATTATTATTATTTATTAACTGACATTGGGGACACTTTACATCTCCAAAATTATGTATTATTGACATTAGAGAATATACATCTCTAGTTTAATTTAATATTAGAGTTTATTTTACTGTGATGTCATATTTAAATAGGTATTGGCTGTTGTCTTTTAAATAATAAGAATAGTTGCTTTGTGATTGTCACTAAATTGTTAATTTTCTATTTTATTATTATTGTTAAAATCATGACGATTAGAGACCTTTTACATCTCTAAATCTTAATATCTCTTTATTCTGACAACTAGAGGACCTTTACATCTCTAGTAGTATAGATATAGATACTTAATAATGTTGTGAACTTGTACAATAATAATTATTTTTGTTTAATATTATGATCCTTTATTTATATCTGTCTTTATAAAAATGTCTATAATAATCTTTTTTTTATTTTATGTAATACATTCTTTAATGCATGTTATTTTAATAAGATGTATTATTATACTGTTTTGAAAAAATAAGTCCACCTGAGTTTCTTACTGGTTCTTCTCAGGAACGGCGTAGGGTTTGAACCAGTAGTAGATTTTTTTTCTCTCATGTCAGACGATTCGAAAGTGCTTATTAATAAGCTTACTTGAATAAAGAATAGTTTGACTTTGACTTGACTTTGACTTTGACTTGACTTTGAATCCGGCAAGAAACTCAGCGGGACTTTCTTTTTTCAAATAATAGTTTTATAACGTCTTACAGCTAACATGCATTAATTAAAAACGAAACATAAATTTGATTTAATATAAATACAGATATAGTACATTAACTAGAGCGTACATAATTCTAATTCTACTTAAAACTACTTTATCTTATTTTCATAACTAGAAATACAATTTTAATTTCCTCGACTTGCACGGACGGTAAACAGAACGTTCGTGTAAAATTCGGCGTCCCATCCGAACAAGTGCGTCATTAGCGCTGCCGAGGGGCACTTGTAACGCGACGCCGCGTCGCCCCGATTTATAGGCTGTAACGAGATAGCCAGCTGTATAGCTGCTATGGCCTTATGTAAGCCTGGTACTTTGAAAGAAAGAAATAATGAAAAAGCGTAAATGTAGTCTGACAAACCAGTCAGTCAGTTAGTTACCAAATAGTTATTTATGATACAAGTGTGGAAAGTAGGCTTTATCGGGGCGAGTGTCAGTTAGGAAATAGCCTACATTTCAACAAGTGTATAATACAAAAATTTTCAATGTATTATGCGCGGAAAAGCCGACTATCTCGGCAGCACCAACTAGGCCGTGCGGAAAGTGTTATGAAAATTCATTCCTTCACAGGTATGTAGAAGTATAATTTACTGTGCATAACTTTACCCTTAAAAAGATCACCTTCTGAGCATACGCATTGTGAAAAATATATCCATCCCTCTTTTTGGGGTGACAATACTAGCATAAGAAAATACCAGTATGATTTTCTGTGACTATTCACGAAAGAGACAAATCCTGAACAAACAATATTTAGAAAATTTCGGCTTTTGAAATATCCTTTATATTTTCTTTAGTACATTCACCGCTAGGGCGTATAGTCCACTTAAATACCCCGCCAAGTCAATAAAGTAATAATAGCGTACCACCATCCCCAATCGCCAAGCAAGAAGTTCCACATAACAGCAGTCAATATTGTCTTGTCAACTGAAGCTGCATTTTCCTTTGTATTTTCTGACTTGATGTGAAGTCATAGCGCACGGGACACGAAATTGACGAAATGTTCTGGTCTACTACCGCGAAAATCTAAATTAGTAAATTTCGATGATTTTACTTTGTGAGAAAAAAGTGAGGGAGACAGATCCTCGTAATTTGGGGATTTCGTAGTTTGCGGTAGAGCCGCTGACTTCATGTCAAGTCAATGCCGAGGAATAGGTTAAATTAAAACGAATTTGACTGTTTTAGTGACTTTTTATCCTGATAAACGGACTGTGTTAAAAGAACAGGATGCTTAGCCAAGTTGCCAATCGCTAACGCTTAGTAGCGTATCGTAGTTTTCTCTCTCTGTCACTCTTTCAAATTAGTGCGACGAAGACAGTTAGCTGCCTTTCATTTACGATTGACGATTAAGCGTCAGCGATTGGCAACTTGGCGCTTAATCGTCAATCGTAAATGAAAGGCAGCTAATTGTCTTCTTCGCTAAGCACTACTACTAGGTTCTAGCACTTTTAGCTAAACTGTTAGTATCGTAACTAAAAAAGGTACCTATACCATATTTACGAACTATTGAATAATAACATTAAAATAAAGTGCACAGGCCGTCATTGCCGGGATGCCGGGCGTTATCTGACGATATAAAGTTATTCGCCGGCGGCCCATCCGGTCGCCGTCTCGGGTCGGGTGACAGGGGACGTGGCGGGACAGGGGTGTGCTGTGTGCTCTTGGCTGTTATACGTATAAATATAAATTCTGACATGTCGTTTTAGTAGTAAATGCTTGGAGAAAACTGTAGGAGTTTCAAATGATGAGTGTAATATGAAGCACATTAAAAAAGTTCCAAAGTTCTAGTAAACAATCCTGTCCCTTAGTTTTTAGTTTTCACAAACGTTTATACAGAAAAGCAGTATACATATTTGATTACTTGAAAGCTTTAGTATCGTATTATAATTAAAAATAATTTGGGGATTTATTTCTTTACGAAAAAACTGTGGTTTTGAATGTTTATGCCTAAATAGGCCAACTCTCGATATAAAATGTATATTTTTGCATAAGATTTATTCATAATAATCAGAATGGGATACCGTAAGTGCCCTTAAATAGATTCCCGCTATTTTTGTTACTCCCTGTATGTCTGTGACAAATTACGTGTTCATCGCTATTGCAATCTGTAACAACTAATTGAGAAAAAATTAGCTTTTTAGCTTTTAATTGCAGACAACAAAATTTGTGTACAATTAAACGCTAAAAAGCTAACTACGCAACACATATGCACCTGTTTTTTCAGTTTAGAAATAATCTAGAAATTATCTAGTATTTTCTATGCATGTTGAAAGTACGTAGTTATAAAACACTTAATTGTACAGAGAAATAAAATATAACAGAACAGATAACTCTATTGGTTCATATTTTGTGGCGCATACCTTTTATAACTTGCTGTAACTCCCCTTCAAATGCACTCTGAATCGCTGACTGCATATTTAGTCCTGCAACTGCAACTTGCAACTCGGTTGCATTTAGTCTGTAACTAAATATCTATATTTTCAGTGACACTAACGGCAATCAACATATTTATTGTGTCACGAATGACGACTAAGTCCGATACAACTATCACCTTGTTTATATTATGTTATGGACAGACTTAACACTATAACTGTAACTTTGTCTAAATCAGAATCCACACTAGTCGGCATTAATTAATACCAATGCTTAAAATCATGCCTACACCTGAAAACAGAAAGATCATCCATTGACCTACTAACAGTAATCAAATTAACACATGTCAACACATTTACAGCGTGACATATGCTACCTTTGTACTAACTATTCTGTGCACCCTACTCCTCTCATAATAAGAGTGGTAACACGGAAACTTTCACCAACTCTTATCTCGATACTCGTTTATAAGCTACCTTATGGTGTTTGGAATAAAGACTACATGGCATTACTCGGTGGATATCGGTTTGAGAAGGAAGTAATTGATACCTAAAGCCTGCTATGCTAAAGTGAATCTTATTGTGTGAGCTGAAAGGCGGGGAGAAAGCCGACTGCGACCCGGGGGTAAACAGAAGTCTCAAAAGCGCTCGGTCGCTCGAACACATGTGAGCGCGTGCAGGGCTGTCGCAAGCTTTCCTTTTATAGCTAGTGACCCATTTCACTAGAGATATAACCTGTACATTATATACCTATCTTATAAGTTTCATACTTAACATTACGCTTACACGATTTGACGATGGCGTTTGCAAAAGTGACGAAATATCCAGAACTCCATTCTATACCAAAATGTACGTGATTAAACTTTTATTGTACACCACTTCTACCGTTTAAAATCGTCTCTTGCATTTTAACAAACCATTCGGAAACAACGACAATCAACAAAACCGGTACCATCATAAATCCATTTTGGACTTAGGAGAGTTGGCAAGGCTAAATAATTAGAAGCCTAGTCTGTTCTCCTCAATAATAGTATACTTAACTTATACACATCCTATTTATGTATGAAAGTCATCTTTCAGGAATTATTCCGTGAAGCGTTTTACAATACAATATAATAACATGCCCATTCCATAATTTCAAATATACATGAAACCGCAATCACGTTAATACAAACCAATATGTAAATAACGTAGAACCGCTTATATACATCAACTGAAAAAGTAAAAGTAACATTTTTACAACGATCACTCGTTCACAATAGAAATACTTCATATGTTAAAGAACTAAACCCCATCCTGTCCTTGTACGTGTGCACCTGCCATTTTAGTAAATAAAAACCCCAACAGTCGTTGGCAACCCTGCGGTGGCGTATAATATCGGCTGTGTAGCGCTGACGGAATCACCTGGCCTCGCAATTTTACGAGCAGCGCTGTGTCGGTGGCCGCCTCTACCTTTCACGGGAGGGATGTTATAATTTACCGTTGTTTTATCGATACTCGGTAATATGTAGTTTATTTCGGTTTCATTTTGATTAAAAAATAATGCTTATTGCAATTATATTATTTGTGGAGTTCCTGTTGTAGAATACAAGTTGCATTTGAGATTATACAGTCGACGCGTAGTAATATTACATTAGTTTGATTATAATAGCCTTTTTACTTGTAGATATTTATTAAATACTTAGTAAAATTAACGGTGTTAGCGATATAGTCGTAGATTCTTATTGTTTTCGTAAAATTTAGGTTGTCCGTCAACTAAATATAATCCCGTTGCTAGATATTACGCTTTTTATAATCTCGCGGTATTGTCATTGTATTTCCTGCAAGGGAGAAATCTATGAACGCTGGTACTTCTTGCTGGGAGAAGATCAGGTGAAATTGACACAAAAGGTAATAAAATTTTACTTCTCAAACATATCACAACAATTTGAGAAATATGTATAAACAACATACAGACTCCCAATGGCAATCGCAACAAAATCGCATAAAAAATAAATTTCAAATATAACAGTACCTGCTCAAATACTTAACCACTAGCTAAATGCCTAACTCACACAGGCAGATTGCAGTACTAGAGGATGTTAAAAAAAATATATATAACATATAACAGTATCGATAACACCGACATTATCTCATCCCTATCTCGAGTACATTCAAGTCCCGCCCGTCCCGACCGAGGCGATGGAATTAAATCGCACGCACGACACTTCCCCCGCCGCCCGCCCGTCGCCGCCCCCGCTCTTTAGCCCCGGGCGCCGACTTTAGGGCTGTCGACGTCTGTATTAGTTATACGTAAATATTTATAACGATTTAGGTGATGATTACGAGTGATTTTTCTGTGACTTTCGGGATTACCCTATGGGACCTTACTATTTTACGGGTTTTTTTATATAGCATTGTGTGGTCTAATCTTCAATGCAAGTCAATAAATACGAATAAAGGTCATCCGTGGAAAATGTAACTGTGAGGTTATACTCTGCAATTTCTGAGAATGAACTTTTGACAGTACCTAATATATTAATCCTTATTAATATGAGGGTAAGACTCATCATTATTTCGATAGTCTTAACGTCATAGATATTTATAAGTCATTTCTAAACTGTCAAAAGTTTAATTTTAAAAATCGAAGATTATAAATGTGGCTACCTAATTAATTGGACATTTTATCAAATGGGTTTTGTGACAATTTTCTACTTAGTCATAAGTGTAGCTCTTAATACTTATAATATAAATCACAAAAATAAATTAGGAGAAATTGTAATTAAATTAGTTATATATATGTACAATACAATGAGTTGTAAGATGATAACTGTCAATCTTACAATCCAATTTACCCCTAGAAAAAATATTACCCCTAGAATGTAGGTATATTGATGACATTTTACTCCAAGACAACCAACCAACCAACATCTGAATAGCAAAAATACATTCCGCCCACTAAAATCTCAGAGTGTAAAATTGCTTTATTCATTTATCTCTTTTATTTAGTAAAAAGTAGTCAATAAGACCTATAGATTAATATAATATCCTACAATGTTAAGTGATTAAAAAATTACCGGATGTTAATTACATTCCCTGGACTAAAACGCAATGTTAAGGAAACGTCCCTACACTTTATAAAAAAAAAAAACCAGCCCGTGAAGCCCGTCACTGCCGTGCCCCGGTCTTTACCCGGGCGCCGACTCTAGGGTTGCCGACGTCTGAATTAAGTAACTTTATAATATCACTAGATAGTATAAAATAAAGTCACTTTTTCTGTCCCTATGTCCCTTTGTACGCTTAAATCTTTAAAACTACGCAACGGATTTTGATGATATTTTTTTTAATAGGTAGAGTAATTCAAGAGAAAGTTTTTTATGTAGGTATAGTACCTAGTACCTACCCGTGCGAAGCCGGAGCGGGTCGCTAGTACATTTATAATTTGTGAAAAGCGCTTGTGGTCGAGCGGTAAAACCCACGGCTGCTACGCAGCAGTCGTGGGATCAATCTCATACTAATGAGTTTTTCAAAAACTTATTTACGAAATATCATTTGATATTCACAAGTGCTTTACGGTGATGGAAAACATCGTGAGGAAATCTGCATACATTTGCGAAGAGATTGAAGGATGTATGCGATGTCCCCAGCAAGTACTGGGCTAAAATAGGTACATTTGATGTCGAGTTGCGGAAAAATGGCCAGAATACAATAAAATACAATACAATGTTTTGAATGAAATTTATTTAACCTTACCAGGTGTTATTACATTTTTTAATTTTTGTAGTGGGTGACTGACAAAATACGAAAAAATCCCCAGGGTATGATTTTTTTGTATTTAGTTTTATTTGAGTTAATATTGTTAATAGTTAAATCAGAAAGAAGATTGAGAAATTGAACTTGATATTAAAGAAGTTGCATATTTTTAAAATGTAACCTCGTTCATTCAAAATTAGTGTAATTTTCAATGTACGGCATTGAGTACTGCTGAATCTTTGTTATTTAATCAACTCTTACCAATATACCACTATTATCTCATACCATTAAACAACAAAAAATGTTAGATTATGGATATTTATTTGATTGGTGCTTTTGCTTACACTGTTCACAACTTCTATAAAAAATAAGTAGGTATAATACTGATAAAAGACGTTCTTGAGTCTTGGTACTAATTTTAAATCAATATTAATTATTGTCAGGCATCGATTAGATTGTCGTGAAACCATGGAAATGGCGCCGCACCCTTCCATTTCGGTCAGATATTCGTAATTTAATTGAATACTTAGCAAAATAATGCGGTAACTGCTACGTGCCTTCACTTTATAATTTTTGTACCGGTTCGTCTAACACCAACGGTTGATGTTTTGATGGCTTTATTATTTTGCTTGCGGCATCGGCAATCAGACTTGAACTTCTTCACCTTCAACTTCGAAAAAATTTAGCAATAGATAATAATTGTAATGTCAGTAAATTTTATGGCACAGTTTTGTCTAGATTACGTTTTGTACTTACTAATGCAATATTTTTATGCGTTAGCCTCCGTAACATAGTTACTAGTTTACTAGTCACCCTGCCTATGAAGCTGGAGGTTCCCGGTGCGAATCCCGGCGAGGATGCCCTTATGTTTGTGTATTTATTTATCACAAATATTTTGTCATTGTTGTGTATGCATTTTATCTATATGTAGGTACATAAATATCTATTATGTATATTATATATCGTCGCTCGATACCCACGTCACAAGCTTTAATTGAGCTTACTTCGATTTGCGTAAGATGTCCCAAGATATTTATTTATTTATCACTAGCGACCCGCCCTGGCTATGCACGGGTACTATACCTACATAAAAAGCTTCCTCTTGAATTACTCTACCTATTTAAAAAAATCTCATCAAAATCCGTTGCGCAGTTTTAAAGATTTAAGCGTACAAAGGGACACAGGGACAGAAAAAGTGACTTTATTTTATACTATGTAGTGATTTTAAGGTTACCGAAAAAAGAAAAAGAATGTTGTTCAACACAGCACAACCCTAGTCATGAGTGATGCGGCTAGTCGGTGACACATGGCGCGGCTCGTGCGGCAAATACGTCTTCGAGACACTGACAACATTAACTGACTATAGCTGAGCCTTATCTCCGTGGAACAAGGTTCATTATAGTGAACGTTGGATCTGTTCAAGTTGCTGTAGTACTTGTCTGACAATAATCAGAAGGGCGCTGGTTTTAGATTCTAGCGGGGGCAGAGAAATGATAGAGGCATAAAGAAATATGCCTGTCGCATACGTATTTGTTTATTTCAGAAGTGGCACAGTTCCTGACGAAATTTGCTACCAAGCCCTTCTAATTTGGAAAAAAAAGGTTTTTTATACCACTAGTAGTCATTGTACCACCAAAAAACAAATGACTACACTGGCTACGCTATAAAAAGGGACAAAAGCAATACAGTGTTTTGACTTTTTAAGTAAGATTTTTGATTACGTAGATAGATACTTTTGATCTTTAGATGTTGGCATTGTTGACCGTATATTTCTTCGTCGGTACAAAGTTTTTCATGATTTGAGTTTTTTAAAGGTGCATTTAGACCAAACCAGCTTTCGCACATTCTATCTCCCTCTCTACGAAATTCGCTCGTTACACAAAACGTGATTCGTCGAAATTCGTTGTTTTCGTAGTGGGGGATAGAATGAGCGAATGCTCGTTTGACCCAAATGCATCTTTAGAGTTCAATAGTATGGAAGAGTCAATTTTCCATGTACGTATTCGATGTTGGCCCCATACCGAAAGTTCAATTCAATTCAATTCAATATCTTTAATGTAAAAAACACATGTCAATAGTCAATTATACAAGTTCAGCGTAATGGTTGGTAGCCTCAGTCGGTAGCGGAAAGGATCGTCGTTACGTTCCACCCTGTATTCATAATTAAAACAACCCACGGGAATCTGTAAGATCCTCTAAGATCCTCTAAGACTGTGTAGTCTCGTACGTAACATCGCAAGGCCGATGTAAGCACTCTCCAAACTTGCGTCGCGGAACTTTCGAGACTTACACTCGGGTACCTATTGTACAATCTGGCTATTTTGAAAGGGATCTGTGCATACATTTAACACGTTTGACACAGCGTGTGTGATCAACAAAATCTGATTCCTATGCCAGTGACACACAAACGTGATCAGAGTAAACTTATTCTTATGCCACTAGCATAAATCAAGTTCTTCCCCATATGCAAGTGTCATAGAAATACGAACGTTTTTGATACAAGTCAGTACTTGTATCAAAAACGTTCGTATTTCACTGGCATAAAGAGTACAATCTGTTCGGTCACACATGCGTGTCAATGGCATAGGAATTTTATCAGATAATTTTGATCGGCAATATCGGCATAGTATTAGGCGAACGTGTGAATACCCGAATTATCTAACGCGGTGGGATTCGAACCCTCGTCCTCAGCTTTTGCGGCTGGGGCTTGTCCATGAATCACGTCATACGATTTTGGCCTGTTTTAGACCCCCCCCACCCCCCATGGTGATATTTGGTGATATTTTCTGGATATCACCAAATATCACCATGGGCTTTTCTCGGGATTTTTTCTTTGTTGTATGTCACATTATAAATTTTAAAATTATAACTAACGTGAGACAAGCATATTAAAATATTATCGAACCGGGTTTCTCACGTACAGTCAAGGGCATTAATATAACATATAATATACACTTCTCCATACTGATCCCTTACAAATGTGTCTATATATTAATGCACTCGACTGTACCTATTTAAGTCGATGATTGCTCGACACGTTTCGACCCATTAAGAGGGTCCTCGCCCGGAGCACCCTCGGCCAAAGCTCGACGCGTACTCATCAACATGTCGAGCAAGCATCGACTTAAATACGTCAGTAATCCGGTTCGATAATATTTTCATATTATAAATATTTAATTTTATGCTATTCTTGTATTAATATGAATTAATAATGTTATAAAGTTCATGCCATGCATTTTAGTGAGCTAATAGTAGCTACTTCTAGATATTAGGCAGATACTATACGTATATAGAATTCTGATATTATCTAAACACATTCTAGTTTAAAGCGTGCGCAGTCTAGTACCCGTATCATGATCTGAAGCCGCAATATTAACGCAAACTTACTTTTTATCCCGCTCGTACTTGCGTATTGGTAAGGTACACTCGGGTAAGATCGTACTATTTTTCAGTGAGTTGAAAGGGTGTCACAAAAAATAAATTCATTCTCACTAACTTTTACCTGCAGAAGTGTGATGTATGTGATAAAAAAGAAATCAAGCTTTCAATATTTTACTTGATGCCGCTCAACCGAATAGCTTTGGAGTAATCGACACTGAAACTTGCACAAATATTATTTCATGACGCACCCCACCGAAAACCTTCTTGGCTAAGATCGGAATAGTATCTAATTTCAACTCTAAAGTATATAAGAAGGTGCATAGCTTCCTGTTAAAGATCGGATCTCCAAAAATTCTGGAAAATTTCGACTGATGCGGCTGAGCGGTTGCTGCATACTAGCGAGAGGGGTGGGGTGAAATGGCAACTTGCATAATATTGCCAGTGAGGAAAAAATACTACTATTTTAGTAGTTACTAGCGACCCGCCCCGGCTTCGCACGGGTACTATACCTACATAAAAACCTTCCTCTTGAATTACTCTACCTATTAAAAAAAATCTCATCAACATCCGTTGCGTAGTTTTAAAGATTTAAGCGTACAAAGGGACATAGGGACTGAAAAAGTGACGTTATTTTATACTATGTAGTGATTGTGGTCATCCGATCTAACATTAGATCCGATCTTAGCCGGGTGTACTTTATACGTGAGTAAGAGGTGATTGACGATCTTTTTGTGAATTTGTGCTATTTGTTAACAAATGACATGTAATTTTCATTAAGAAATAAATTAATCTAATCTAATCTATGGATATAAAGTACGTCTGCGTTAATAACACGTCGGCAGCTCATGGTAAGCACACAGTAGTTGAATTACGAAGTTAAGTACAGTATCGCTGCGGGGTAAGCCAGACGTGCACTTTGCTTATTAAGCAGGCTAAAGTACGCTCTAGGCTTCGGTTTTTGTTAATGTAAGTTATGTGTGTATGTATGCTTTAGTGAAGAAATGCTCTTACAAATAAATAAATATCATGGGGCATTCTTAGGGTGCGGTTAAACTAAAAGAGCATTCGTTGTTCTAACCTCCCACTCTACGAAATTCGATCGGTAAACAAAACGTGATTGGTTGATTTCGTAGAACGGGCGCTAGAACAGCGAAGTTCTTTTGGTTTAAACGCACCTTTAAGGTGCGTTCAAACTAAAAGAGCATTCGCTGTTCTAACCTCCCACTCTACAAAATTCGATCGGTAAACAAAACGTGATTGGTTGATTTCGTAGAACGGGCGCTAGAACAGCGAATGCTCTTTTGGTTTAAACTCACCTTTAGACAAATCGGTCTAGTCACACGGAAAGTTCAATGAAACTTTAAGGCATAGCCCTTAATCGTGCTTTAACTTGGTGACATTATGAGATTTATGAATAGGTATGGGCCATTTTTTTTTCAAAGCTGTACCCCCTTTTTTTAGGTAACATAGTTATTTTTTATGATTAATACATGAATCATGAGCTCTTTCGATCCTAATAGAAGAACATTTTGTCCCAAAATTTACATAAATTTATCGAAATTTCCATTCTGTTACCGCCATACAAAATGTATGAATAAATGGTAACGGAAGGGAAAAACTTATGGACAAAAAATGTCCTACCAGGATCGAAAGAACTCGCGATTCTAACTGAAATCCACAAATTAAAAAAAGTGGGAGTGGACATCTTTGAAAAAAAAATGGCGCGTATAGTCGCCATCAGATAATTCGCTCTCATAAATATCTGAGCAAGCTTCTATTGTCATGGCGCTAGAGTGCAGATTCAGATATTTTTGAGCACTTCCTATACATTATACATATATTGTATACACCGTGTTTTTATTGATTTCCGTTAAATTGGACAGGTTACTTGGGACATCAATAGAAGTTGCCTGGGTATATCCGCTTTTGTTAATTTTGTATTTTTTTTTTCGTTTTTATACATAATAATTGTAGTGACAAGTGTGAGAGAACCTTAAGAATAAGGTCTCAGGTGCCTCACGGCACATGTTAAAATAAGTAACATTAGGATGTAATAAAGGTTGCAATACACTTGTTCAGTCATTAAACTTATTTTTCTAATAACTCAATAACAGTAAGAGTTAAGACACGTATTTCTTAGAGAAATTTATTATTTTTAACCTAAATAAGCTTCCCTTAAATTTAACGGAAATCAATAAAAACACGGTGTATATTGTATTTATGTATAATGTTTAGGTATCTTATATAGATCGTCGCTTTGTACCTACACTACAACACAATTTAAGCCTTAATTGTTACCGCGAGAGCTTGGTCGAGTCGTGTAAGGTTCACCCATGACATTACATTAATTTACATTAATATTTGATATTACTTGTAGGCTCAGTAGTATAAACTGTAGAAAGGGAAGCTGGGAATACAAACGCCTGTGCTACGAGTAGCCGACGGAAGATACGCTAACGCAATTACACAGCTACTGCCGACCGCCTGGTGATGATATCGATATCGATATAAACTACGTACAGCACTTTTCAGTGTCGATGCTGTAGCGTATTAATCGTAGTGATAGCTACGGGTGTGGACTGTATGAGGATAATGAGAAGAAAGGGATATGGGAATTAATAGTACATTACGACACAAGTGCGAAAACATGAAATTCAAACGAGCGGCGATGTTTTAAATCGACACGAGTTACGAATTTCGGTTTTGCACGTATCTCGTACGAGGTTTTTTGGTGCAGATGGCCCTCCGAAGTTTTGAACTTGACGTAAAATAAGCCACTTCTCGCACTAGAGCCTAAAAAAGGCACCATCTGCAGTGTTATTCACTAAGGAAACCGCCTTGCTGTCAGCGCTGTGACAGTGCTGCGGCAGCGTCGAGCCTAAAAATGGTATTCACTAATGTACTTTAAACGACACTAGTGCTCGACGACGAATGCGGCGTGAGCTGGAACTACATTGCGTCGAAAGTTTGACGTTTAATGTATGAACTTCGTATTCTCTAACGAAAAACAGCGACGAACTCGCCCACAACCTCACTCACAGCCTCGATTCCTAATGTCAAATCAAACAGCTAGGATTTTAGACAAGGCTGTCTCGACATCGAGCTCGTTGACGAACGCAGCGTCGAATGTGTCAATAAGAGAATAGCATAGCTGTACTAAAAACTATATTTTAGCACACTTTACTATGTTACTTCAGCAAGATACAAAGACAAACTAAACTACGAGGGTAGATCAAAAAGTAATTAGAATTGGTATTACTGGATACGAATATGAGTGCTCTACTACTTTCATTATTATAATTGGGCATTTTGAAGTTTCTCCGAGTATTTTATTTTATTCTATTTTTTTATTTTAATTATTTTTGGTAATACAAAAAAAAACTCGTCTAAATATGGAGTTTCAACTACATCACACATTTTTAACTCTTGTGCATTAATTTGATACAGCATTATTTTTAAGGTAAACAATTAAAATTTGATAAACCATGTTTGGCCTTTTATTTGCTAATAATAATTGTTGGCTGTGGTTTCTCAAGTTTTTACAGCAGTCTCTGAAATTTGAAGTTCCGGGCCAGCCCAAAGTCGTCCAGAAGCTCCAGATCTTAGAGATTTTTTTTCTCAGTTTTTTTTCTTGCAACCAATCCGAATTAACCAAAAACAATGTTTATATGTTCATGTTATATAGTCATGCATATTTATTAAAAATCTACGATAGCAGATTTTTTTGTAAATCTCCGAAGTCGAGATCATTACCCAAAATCTTATATATATTTTTTAAAGTATACCTAATTTTTGTTAATGATATGCACAAATGTGTATTATATATCTAGGTTGATAAATATAAGCTCAGGTTTCATTATTGGTAAAAATATTTTAGGTGCCATCTCAAAAAGAGAAGCTACAGTTCTTTTAAAATGTACTTAAAATTAGACTTATTTTACCGATGTTGTTAAGTACTCGACACTGTTGTTTATTATTAACTATAAAAAAAAACAAATGAATATTTTAAAAATTTTATTGAATTATATTAATTATAAAGAGTGGTACTGTATTACCATAGTTCAAAAAATATTATTCTGTTATTCTGACATGTCGATTCTAATTACTTTTTGATCGTCCCTCGTAGGAATATAAACAAGTCAAAAAATGATACAAAATAATGTCACTTACAATAATATAGTTATATAAAAAAAGGCCGCAACCCAGCCAGTGTCCAATAAGGAGATTACTTTGATAAGAAGAAAACGATGTACCAGCACTGCACAATGTCGCGGCTAATGACAATGATGACTTCGAAATCTAAAATTTGAGAAAGTACATTTTATTGTTATAACATTTATAATTTGAGCATTTTGAGTAATTTTAAGCCTTGGGTGTTGTTAGATTGTTTATTAAAAAATCCAATAATTTTTACACACCATTTTGCCACTGAGATAAATGTATTTTCCAAAGAACTTACTTCTATATCTACGAATAACTTTTTAATTCAAAACGATTTATTCTTTATCGACCGTCGTCCCATCTCTAGCTACCTTGTTTACGCCTAGCCTCCCCGGGGCGCTTTATGCCCCTTGTTACTGCCCGCATCTACCCGACTATGCAATCCTGGTACCCGCTTGTTAATTTTGGTCATTGAATCTTGGTTTTTCGAAGCTGCTGCTGTACTAAATAAAATTTCAATCATTATACACAATTTTACCACTGCAAGGTTCTCTTCAAAACAATTTATTCTCAAACGTATCGACCGTCGTCCCATCCCTAGCTACCTTGTTTACGCCTAGCCTCCCCGGGGCGCTTTATGCCCCTTGTTACTGCCCGCATCTACCCGTCTATGCGAGCCTGGTACCCGCTTGTTAATTGCGGTCGTTTGAGTCATGACGCCTTGGTTTTTCTCCGAGTTTTCCAAGCGAGGTCGCAAAATCATTATGATTAAATAACTAGTTAATTGGAAATGTCGCGATGGAAATACGATCGTCTGTGTTTTAGGTATTTAAATAAACGCAAACTGAAAGCCCCAAATTTTTTCACGTTGGTGTCGTAATCAAATTATGCTCACGGTTTGGCTGAAAATCAGCATCTCAATTCAAAGCCTGCATCATGTTAACACACTGTATAAATACCTAAGTACAATTTTTTCCCACTGTACCCGCAATAGGGATGATGACTGTATGTAAAATAAATTATGGAGAAATTATTAGTAAGATGTAGATTGCAGTAGTTTTTGTACAGAACTTCTATTGAATAAATTGAAAAGAACTTAAAAGAGTAGGTCATTTGGCAGTACTCAAACGTGACGTCACTTTTGAGTATTGCATATAAAATTCCATAGTAGTGATCCTTTTGACAGTTCGAAAAAAGATGCTGATTTGACTTGCCAGTCATCATGCCTATTCTGCTTTCCAGTCGGGAAAACGTCAGACGCCAGCAATTTTCAGTATAACACATCTAACGATCGCTCGAATAAAAAGCGTAGTGCCAACAAGATGAAACGCGCTCCGCAAACACCAGTCCAGTGGACGGATGGGTTAAACACATTGCCACCGATATCGAGAGGAAACGGGAATGATAAAATCCTGCGAAAGTTGCGTCCCAAAACCTCACTGGCTACGGAAATACACTTATTTTTTGTCCATTCTGTGTAAACATAGCTCTGGTTCAAATATTGGGTCATTAGTTCATTAGTTTCATTCATTACCTATGAAATTGGCATTTTTTTTTTAATAAATTAAGTTTTTGGTCATAGGTTTTCGTTGGTCCCTTTTTTATTATCTAAAAAGTAACTTAGATTTATTTTTTTCAACAGTTCACTATGTAACAAAGATTTTATCACACGAATAATTGTTTTTTTCCATAAGTAATATTCAAAAATACCTAAGCTTCGAAAACAACTCGTGCTATATGCTGCCGGTTCATAAGTTTCGAATAGGTATAAATATAATGTATGATAGTACATTGTTTCATGAAATAGAGATATACAAAACACGCCTTAGAAGTGTCTAATATTACTGGTAAAATTTGGTTTATTTTGATTTTGATGTCAAAAAAATACACACAAAATACATTAGGAAAATAGACGTTTCACTAAATTCACCATTCAAAATGCAAATTTCATAGGTAACTAATGACCTAATAATAGTTCGGTCGTTCTCAAATGTCTAGGGTCTAGCTAGATCTAATTACCGTAGCCGATTTTTTTCCAATGGAAATTCATTTCTAATATTTCTATCACTTTTTTAGTGTCACCTCGTCGGCTACGGTAATTAGATCTTGATTTAGACATTTGAGAATTACCGAGTTCAACCTTTGTCTCCCTGTATGTATACCTTTTTATTCATTTTCTCTTTGACTTTATGGTTGACTGGTAGAGAATGCCACGTTTTTTACCTTATAACACGAACCAATTTTGATGATTCTTTTTTTAATTGGAAACTGATGCTCGCCGATTAGTAAGCTGAAGTGGCAATGGGCAGGCCACACTGCACGCAGAGCAGATGGTCGATGGGGTCGAAAAGTGCTCGAGTGGAGACCACGGCTAGGCAAACGCAGCGTAGGACGTCCACCCATACAAAATGGACAGACGACCTTATGAAGGTCGCCGGGACACGCTGGATGCAGGTTGCATCTAACCGGTACATGTGGATGTCCAGAGGGGAGGTTTTTCGGCTGATATGGTGATGATGATGATACTTCGGGTTTTTAATGGAGACTTCTGCAAAGAGGTCTAATACCACAACTGTCTTTAAGAGCTCAATATGGAGCGATATCTATTTCAACCGTACGCCATTTTCCATAGTAATAAAACTAATAAATATCTTCGACGATTTGCGAAAAATAGATGGCTCTACCCGCCATTGTCTACGACCCGTATCACTCGATAAATCAACACCTTTTGAACTCCCAATTTCTATCCTTAATTAAATCCTCAGGCTTTTTTTGTATAGGTACATACTATTGAACCTATACCAATTTGGCTGAATGCGTAATAGAAACAGTTCGTGTGGTGTGAGGCCTGTTTTACCATCCCCAATGTCATCCATATGTTAAAGGTGCATGCAAAAGAGCATTCGCTGTTCTATCCCCCACTTTACGAAATCAACGAATGACGTTTCGTGTAACGATCGAATTTCGTAGAGTAGGGGGATAGAACAGCGAATGCTCTTTTGGTTTAAACACACCTTTAAAGGTGCATGCAGACCAAAAGAGCATTCGCTGTTCTAACCCCCTACTCTACGATATTTGATCGTTACCCAAAACGTGATTCGTTTATTTCGTAGAGTGGGGGATAGAATAGCGAATGCTCGTTTGGTCTGAATGCACCTTAAACAAATGCAAGTTTTTAGGTTTTTTGTTTTCAACAGATGAACGTATAGGTACTCGTATTAGCAGGAGATAAAATATTACTTAATCGCCACGCCGGACAAGCGGGTAGCGATCGCAATAGTGTGTCCACTATGATGACGCTGCTGCCCATCATCAATCTTCTGTAAACGAATATTCATGGATCATCATCATCATCATCTCAGCCATAAGCTCCACTGCTTAACATAGGCCTCCCCTCTGGACCTCCACATGTAGCGGTTAGATGCGACCTGCATCCAGCGTGTCCCGGCGACCTTCACAAGGTCGTCTGTCCATCTTGTGGGTGGACGTCCTACGCTGCGTTTGCCTAGCCGTGGTCTCCACTCGAGCACTTTTCGACCCCATCGACCATCTGCTCTGCGTGCAATGTGGCCTGCCCATTGTCACTTCAGCTTGCTAATCCTGATGATCAGTCGAATGATAATTGATAATGACAACAGTAGAGGAGTAGAGAATTTTCTAATAGAAATGCTGGTGACGCGTTTCGTGGCTGTATCCCAATGCTGATACGAAATTATTTTAATTCGAAAGGTTCGCGATTGTAAATCATAGACTTCACGAATAATGGAGACGGTGTTTGTACGATATTTCGCACAATTTGTTTAGTTAGTCCCGTCAAGGCGCCGGCAATGGCGTCTGCGAATGACGTCCGCAGACATACTCGTTTTGTAGACGTCGCATTGTACACTGCGATTAACACTGAGCGCGGGGAACTTTCGAGGGGAGTTCTCTGTGGGATGTCCATTTTCGCTACAAAGCGGAAAAATCACGGGATCGGCTACGAGCGTAGCGCGTAGCACTCGTCCGCAATGAAAGTGTTAAAATCAGCTACCGATTCGGCTTTTAAGGTCTTCGCACACGTTTGGTGTTTGGTGTAATGTTAGTAATCTAATGGAATGGAAAAGTAAGTACAGTTTATTGGCTTAGGTACTCCAAATCCAATACATCAATGTGAGCTTGATAGACTGTTTTACGTATCGGGTAAACGCTAACGTAACCATTGTTATTATTATTGATTTATTTATCACCCCCCTGAACGCAGTCCTGGATCCGCGCCTGCATATAAGTAAATAAATAAATAAATATCTTGGGACATCTCACACAAATCAACCTAGTCCCACGGTAAGCTCAATTAAGGCTTGTGTTGTGGGTACCAGGCGACGATATATAATAGATAGATACGTATAGATACTTAGATACATACACAGCCATGACCGAGGAACAAACATTTGTGATAAATAAATACACAAAGAATGCCCTCGCCGGGATTCGAACCCGGAACCTCCAGCTTCGTAGGCAGGGTCACTACCAAATAGGGCACAGAGGCTGACAAACGATAGTATCGCATAAACCGCTTTTTTACAACGCAACGCAAATTCTCTCTGCTGGTATAACAAAAAAAAGTTCGGGATATATTATTTGACCGACTCTTATCTTACTCACATTAACAATAGAAAAGTGTTCAACTGCTGATTTTCTAGTAAGAGTTAACGCAAAACAAAAGGTCGTAAGTAAGATAACAGTCGTTCAAATAATATTTCTCGAACTATAACAGTATCGCTAACTCGGGGTAAGCTCATAGATGTGAGGATCGTGTACGTTGCGTGATCTATTCACAGTATGTCTACGCCGTCCCAGGATGGCGGGGAATGACGGCAGCATTTCGCTAATTGGCGGGAGACGCGACAGCGACGCGGCAGCGGGCGCGGTAGCAGTAGCGGGAGCGGAAACGATTCAACGATAATTGTTGTTGACTTTAGGACGCCCTGCTATTATTTCTACATATTATATTATTATTTCTACATATTATTATACACTGTGTTTTTATTGATTTCCGTTAAATTGGACACAGGTTACTTGGGACATTAATAGAAGTTGCCTGGTATATCGGCTTTTGTTAATTTCGTGTAAATTTTTTTTTTTTCAATTTCATACATAATAATTGTAATGGCAAGTGTGAGAGAACCTTATAATAATAAGATCTCAGGTGACTGACGGCACACGTCAAAATAAGTAACAATAGTATGTAATAAAGGTTGCAATACACTTGTTCAGTCATTAAACTTATTTTTTTAATAACTCAATAACAGTAAGAGTTAAGATACTAGTTTCTTAGACAAATTGATTATTTTTGACCTAAATAAGCTTCCCTTTAATTTAACGGAAATCAATAAAAACACGGTGTATACTTAATACCATTCTTTGATTTGATGATGATGGGCAGCAGCGTCATCATAGTGGACACATTACTGCGATCGCCAATACGCTTGCCTAGCGTGGTGATTATGGGCATTTACTCGTACCTCCTAATGCGTCTATACGGATAGTTGATAGAAGAGGCCTACGTCCAGCAGTGGACTGAGATAGGCTGATCATGTGATGTGATATACTTAATATAGACATACCAAAGTAACCGATATAGCAGAATCGTTAAACTGAAGTGGCAATGGGCGGAACACATTTTTTTGGGCCCCATACAAGCTTTTGATCCTATCGTTTGGCATCAAAAAAATGTTTGTCAGAAATGACCATTACTTCCTCGCACCCCGAATGTTTCTTCCAAACTCTGTGAACGCCAATCTTTATTTAAAATCGAGGGAAGGTCTTCTAAGACATTTTCACGTAGCTACTCTAGATCTGGTAGCTGCCCTCACTGACCCAAAAAGCAATTTCAACCTGTATATCGGTATCAGTCGGTAGTAACCCAACCTACGAAGCTGGATGCCCCATGGATGGGTTTGAATCATATGGGTTTAATTCACGGCACGGTAGATTTATAAGTATTTAAGAATGTATGTATACACGATATACATGTGTACCTATATCGTCGCTTAACATCTATGTCACTTGAGGTTAACTTGGGATGTGGATCGTCCGCCGTAACGGCGTCGGTGGGGCTGCAGAGGAAGAGGAGTGTCGGTGTTGTCGTTGCCGCTCGCCCTGTCCTCTGCAGCCGAAGTGTGGTCGGCGGCATAACCACAGACCTGATATGCCGCCGGGTGCCGGGAAATGTTCCGGCACCCACGGTCTCCTTGTGGCGGTCTCGGGAGGGTCCGCCACAATACATAATGGAGACCGAGGAGGAAGGCGCGCCCAACCATCTGGCGCGTTCAGCGTCAGGTCTTCGGACACCCGCGATGGAGCTGCTCAGAAGCAGCTGCCGCCGGCGGGGTCGCGAATGTGTGCGAGAGCGTTCTCGTGACCCCGCCAAAAGGCGATGAAGTGGCATATGGGGGGGTTTTTTAGTGGGATGTGGAACGTGGTCGATTTGTGTAAACATGTCCCATTATATGATATTTGTTTTATTTGCAGTAGCCGTACCATGGCACATACAGCAGGCCATCGCGCTCGCTCCAACATGTCAGTGCGAGCGCGGGTAGAATGCATTTACGTATCGAGTAAAACCTAACGGATCCTTTACTTTCCAACTCATGATACGTCTACAGATTGTACATTGTCTAATCATCTGCCATAACTTCAAAATTGACCCATACAACCTTCAAGATGTCATTACAAAAGAATCTGCAGTAACATCATTTTGCAAATTCACCACATTAATTATTAACAGTCTTAAAAAGTTCAACGATACATAGACACAAACGTATTCATTAACCATCTACATTAACTATCACGTATCATTATTATCATTAATCATGTATTTTATTTTGAAGTTTAAATTTTACCTTTAGCTACATAGTTTTTACTGGACTTCTGAAGCCAGCCGCCCGTACCATTCGCGAGGACTGGTTTCGAAAAAAAATAGCGCAATTAAAAAAAAAAAAAAAAAAAAACATTGTCTAATCCTATTCTCAATAGCCAGTAGCCACTCGGTAGCCGCTACTAATCACAAGCCATTAGCCTGTGGTACCGGCATAGATCGGCTCAGGCCGGTAGGAGTTATTTCGTACGGATAATTGTTTTTGCACTAATTTTTAAGTAAAAGGTATCTAAAATGTACTTATTATATCCTAACTAACCCCCGCTAAGCGGTTCGCCTGTATTAGACTTACGATTATATAGCGGTAGTCCTAGTCTCAGTAGCCAGTAGCCACTAGGTAGCCGCTACTAATCGCCAGCCATTAGCTTGTGGTACCGGCATAGATCGGCCCGGGCCGATATTTGCCGCTCGGCGCCGTTCTGCTAAATCGTTCAGACGATAGACGTTAGATAGACGATAAATACTCGATCGCGTTTGAGGTTTGACGTTCAGTTTGATTAAAGGCCTGCTATGCTATTCTCTTATTCACACATTCGACGCTGCGTTCGTCAACGAGCTCGACGACGAGACAGCCTTTACTTCGACGTAGAGCGCAGCGCTGCGAAAAACGGTATTCACTAACGTAGAACAGCTCGTCGTCGAACTGTAGACGGCAACTCTCGACGCAGTGTAGTTCCAGCTCAGCGCTAGTGTCGTTTAAAGTGCATTAGTGAATACCATTTTTAGGCTCGACACTACCGCAGCGCTGACACAGCGCTGTTAGCAAGGCGGTTTCCTTAGTGAATAACACTGCTGCTAAATCGTTCAGACGATAGACGTTAGTTTAGACGGTAGACAGACGATAAATACTCGATGGCGTTTGAGGTTTGACGTTCAGTTTGATTAAAGGCCTGGGTGCTTAGCCAAGTTGCCAATCGCTAACGCTTAATCGTCAATCGTAAACGAAAGGCAGCTAACCCAAGTAACAAAATTCTCCTGTAGTGCACAGTTTATAGGCTTATAGCACTAGTACCTCTCTCTTAATGGTTCTAGGTTTTACCACAAACCTGATAACAGGTTCCACGGAGTTTGTTTAGTTTTATAGTACATCTGTTCTTATAAGCTGACTAATAGTCGTGTATAGAAAGAAATTATAGACGCAGTAAAGGTTAAGAAGGCCTATAAAAGTGGTGCAAAGGTGTAAATACGCTTGAGAATACATACTCCAGTAAGTTACACTTATAATCGTCTACAAGAAGTAATTATAAATCCGCTAAAAGTCTCATAAGCTAGTAATAGTAGCTTATAGAACTAAATGCACTTAGAACCTTGTTTACTTATTACTGACCTTATAGCGGTGTATTAGTAAAATTTAAACGTCAATTACAAGTCAATTAGTTATATAGTGGTTTCTTCTAAGAGTTAATGCTCTTGGTATTATTGTGGACTTTCGAATGCTGTTATAGACTTAATTTCCATATAAAGGTTTTTTGTAAAACTGTTAGTGTCCAAAGATGTCTTCTTGAAGTCCGTTTAAGGAGACATTTGCTTATAAAATTTATCGCATAGTCACAGCCATTTTGATTTATTTTGAGGCATTGGGTTGTTATTCAATAATAACTATAATGGATATAAACAAATGGAAGCGGTTAAAAAAAGCGGTTCATTCAAGAGGAAAGTTTAACCACGATAGTTTGACCAAAGACACAGCTGAAACAAAAATTAGACATAAGACATTTGTACTCGGAACCCTAATTCGTTCCAATATGGCTCGACAATGGCGTTAGGATTCATATTATTTTTAAACAGATCTTAGTAAATACGCCGTGTTCAAAAGGCGAACAAAAATTGAAATGTAAAACACAATATACTTCACCGAAAATACTCGTGCGTTTGCCGTGCAAACATGTATGCACGTATAATATTACATGTATTATGTGGACTGAATAATTATGAAGTATAAATAGTTTAACTTACCTCTTAATTTTATTTATTCTTCTACACAAACGTTCAACATAACACAACAGAAAAATCATAAGGGTGTACTTTACAGGCTTGTCTGGTTCAATTATATGCTCATAGTGAGCTTTGCGGGAGCAAATGGTTCTCCGGAGTCTAACTATAAGTATATTATGGGCTTTGTCTAGTTCTATTAGTCGCTCTTAGTTGGCTTCGCGGGAGCAGATAGTTCTGGGTAGGTGAACTATGGGTGTATTATTGGTCTAAGTGGTGCTCGCCCAGTCTACTATGAGTATTTTATTAGAAAAAGTACGCGTATAAAATGGGCCCTTTTCCGTAGTTGTAAAAACTTTTACTAGTCTGTTATAGACTTGGCTCCGGAACCACTACAAAACCACATTTTGTTACTTGGGAACTGTCTTTGTCGCGCTAATATGAAAGAGTGACAGAGAGAGAAAACTAAGAAGCGTTAGCGATTGGCAACTTGGCTAAGCATCCTGTTTTAATATCCAGACTCCTCTTAAAGTAGCGACTAAGGTAGGTACTAGACTGAAATTAATGTACTTGAAGACTCACGGAAAAAAACATGTCCAGTGCTTAAAAAAATCTTGGCAAATTCACACCTTATTAAAAGTAAGGTGGTTTTTCCTTCTGTAATTTGAATTGACTAGATATGTTCTTTCCGTGGACCCTTCACTTAATGAACTAATGACTAAAGAATGTGCAGTCGCCGGGGGGGTGTAAAATAAATTTGAAAATAAAATACAAGTTTTGCAAACTATCATGTGATATATCAAATGAAAGGGCGTAGTGTGAAGAGTTTAAATATGTTTTATTTATTTATTTATTTAAACTTTATTGCACAAAAGTAAAACTTAACGTACAAAAGGCGAACTTAATGCCATGAGGCATTCTCTACCAGTCAACCTTAAGGCAAAGCAGAGAGATTGTGGGCGGTGCTACATCTATCCAGTTAAATAATATGAACAAAAACATATATATCATATCTATACCTACATATATACCTACACAAATATATACACGAACTAACTACATACATACATTAAAATACATATTAATATTATAACCGATGAAATCAACTAAAACAGAAAAACTAACAATCCTTCATTCCGCTAGCAATGAGAGATGTTTTCTTTATTTTTGTAAGGTTAAGTATATTATTTAAAAAATAGCGTAAATTGACAATTCCTCTAGTATCTCCGAAACTGCTGGGCTTCATAGTTTACAAAAAAAAAACAATTCCTTACGTGTAGTTTAAGGTGTATTTAGACCAAACGAGCATTCGCTCATTCTAGATACCCCACTCTACGAAATTCGTTCATTACACAAATCGTGATTCGTAGAATCTCGTTGATTTCGTAGATTGGGGGATAGAATGAGCGAATGCTCGTTTGGTCTAAATGCACCATTACAGGTAAACATAAGAACACAGAAGAATACAAAAACTCTATAGTATTTTTAAATGTCAGAAAATCTCAATATTCTCGAACGTACGAAACCCTTTCCACGCAAGTCGACTCCCCTTTGGCCGGTTTTATTCGCTGCTCACAAGCTGTTCACATCATTCTTGTCAAATCGTAGGCAGGTTGTCAAAATACCCACTTAATGGACAGATACTCACCTCTGATACTGGTCGCATCAGTTTAGGTATCCCCCAGGGATCAGCGATTGGCAATACCTTATTTCTATTATTCATTAATGATCTTCCATCGGCGATATCAACTGGCATCCCTGTACTCTTTGCAGACGATACAACATTAGTAGTTAAATCAAAAACCCATGAACAGCTCGCGGGAAAGATTCGTGAGGCATGTCAGCAACTGCAAATCTGGTTCGTATCAAATGGACTACTTTTGAATGTGGCGAAATCGAACACGATCATATTTTCCGGGCGTACCACCACCATACCTTTATGTCTTGCAAACAGCCCAGTGTCTGTATGTTCTGAGGCCAAATTCCTGGGTTTTACAGTTGATGAGAACCTAGGCTGGAAGTGTCATGTCGACCAGTTGTGTAATAAATTAAGTAGTGCAGTCTTTGCTTTGAGAAAGTTACAGCCACTTATATCAAAAGGGGCACTGAAAACTGTATACTTTTCCCATTTTCATTCATTACTGTCGTATGGCACGTTGATATGGGGAAATTCCACTCTTGCCAAGCGTGTATTAATACTACAAAAACGTGCCATGCGAATATTGGCTGGGGTTAAAGGTAGGCATCCATGTAGAAATCTTTTTAAGCAAAGTCGGATTATGACACACTACTCTCTTTACTTATTTCAGGTGTTGATGTTTGTAAGAAATAATTTACCGGCGTTCAAACGTGTCAAGGTAACGGGCAAACAAATCCGATCAACTGGGAGACTCAGAACAGTGCAGCGTCGCATCGCATGGCACTTTCAGTCAAAAATCCGAGGGTGATAGGGCCAACGTATTATGAGCGTTTACCTGTCAAATTGCGAACTGAACCATCTGACGAAATATTTGAGAGCCGATTGAGAGTCTTTTTATTGGATAATCCATAATATTCAGTAAATGAATATATGGAACTGACATTTAATGTTAAGGATTGATTATAATTGTATTACTATTTTAGTTGTTGTAATTTTTACTATTTTTTAATTGTACACCATTGATTATTTCCTGTGTTTTATTTGTGACATCATTGTTTATTTTACTTATTATTTTATGTGACATTTTCAGATTATTATTATTATTTACTTAAGTGATCTATCCTGTATTCATACTTTTATAAACTTGACGATCGTAATATAAATTCATATAGATTAAGCTAGGCTAATTTGTACTGTAATTTAAAATTGCGAAATAAATAAATCTAATCTAATCTAATCATACCCACAATACACCGTGTCCAATAAATCCGAATACAGAACAAATATCGAAAAAAACAAATGGGCAAAAAGATCCTACAGCACAGAATATATAAAGTACAGAAGCTTCACTGCTTTGATGTTCACAAATGCCGGCTTTTTATGTACCTACACAATTATTATTACCAAACAAAACGGCGCGCGAGGCGACGCGAGCAGCTGAAATGGGCCGTATTGCGTGGCGGAAAGGTCGCTTATAAGCCGCACGCCGTCGAAAACAGGGTTGTCAATTATTGAAAACTAATAAAATAACGAACGGCGCTATGAGGCGTCTGACAAATACATTACTGCAATGATATCTACGGCGTTAATAGCATTCGTCTTGATTCAACAATTTAGTTCATGCGTGATTATAGAATTTACCTACGCATTTCATACACGTGATTCAAAAATATTTGTCTCAACTCGGTCGGCGCCTTCTTTGTGCTTTGTTTGTGGCGGCATTGTTTGAGGTGTGAGTGAGATAGCAACACGACTTCGCTAACTTTAGCTGAATATCCATCCGAATAATCCTGATAATAACACGAACATTCTAAAAATATCTGTAGACAGTATGTAAGGTGTGCAGAAATTAATATATCTGCTTAATGCATTTAAAAATCAAGAATTACGTTAGGTACCTACGCATTCATTACAAAAGCAGCATAAATAAGTAATGGTTTAATCACAATCGTAAGGCAGACGTAACACGTTACGGCATTTTCTATTATATGTAGGTACCAGTGTACCTATTTGATATTATGGGAATAAAGTCAGACAACCAAATAATATGTTAGGACAAAAGGCGCGAAATTCAATAAAAGTATGAGAGAACGAAGTTTTTTACATTATTTAAATGTGCCGCTTTTTTACTGACAAATTTGTCCGAAAATAAACCGTTTTGTCTGTAATTGATTTGAATTTATGAGAATTTAATTTACTACGAATGTAGGTAATAATTAAGTGTATTATTATGTTCCTTACTTTTTAGTATCTCTCTGACGCATCGGCTGTGCGAAAAACGCGTCATGATAATTAACATTATTATTATTGCAACATGCTGCTATGAAGTATATTTTCGGCTTTTTCATTTAAGATGCACATGCATAAAATAATCCTAATATTTGCAAGCGATATATTTCGCGATACGTGACGAGCCAGCGTTGTAAATTTAAACGTGCGTTCCGAGACAGCGCGCGCCAACCATTGAATAGACCACGGAGACGGGGCGCTCTGCATGTACTTGTAGCCGCGCGACGGAATCGCGGAGTGACACCCCCTTGCCTACAGTTATTATTATGTTTTATGAATGGCACACTTCTATACTATATTCACAATAAATATTTTGGAATAACTCCCGCTATAACTTTTTTACCAGCCTCAAACGCGTTTCAAACGGATCATACGCGGCACGCAACATTTTCTTCACATTTGACCCCAAATACCCCTGGTAACCTTTTTGAAATGATCTAAGTTCCTGATTTTATAAAAATGTAGTCTTTAAAGCATGTATTACCATTCAAAATAATCTAATACGCCTAATCCTGGAGGACTGCATGGCAATTCATGTTTCGGCTAAAAAACTGCCAATTTAGTCTGAAACCACGCTGGAACGACATTTGCCGTCTGTGCTGGAGCTGCGTCTTGTTAGAACACATGATACTCTTTCCCAAGCACCTTTTAAACTTAGGAGCATTTATCTTCTTCATAAATTTGGTTTTATAGAAAAAAACGTTAATTTTAACGCTTTTATCTAAAAGTACTGAAGGCAGTGTAACTCGCTTCCATACTGCATCCCACGCCATGGTCTATAGTGAGCTCTGGAACCCAGGATCATTTTTCTGATAGCCCGGAATGTGTTCTATACTTGGCACCCACAATCGCCAATTTTGAACACGATAAGTCTGTTCTACCCCATACGGATTCTCGTAATAAAAATTAACTCGTCACCTGCGTGCCGAGCAAGTATTTTATTGGCACTTTACACTCTTCTCTTCTTAGACACTGCGGATATGACACATGCATTGTGGTTGTATTTTATTAAGATGAAATAGTACATTACTATAGAGGACGGGAAACGAAGGGTTACAGGCCAAGTAGATATATCTGGCCGAAGGAACTGAGGCCAGATAGGAATACGCGGCCTGTAACCCTGTTTCTCGCCGAGATTTGTATAGTGCTTTTCTCAAACTTGCCATGAAATAAAACGAACTGATTTCGCCGAACCATACTATTTGATTTGTAAATAAACCAATAGTACAGTATCGTACAACATTAAAAAAAAACATTCGCGCCTAACTTTTTTTTTAATCTGTTTGAGGTATCCTTTTACCTGTTGGTATAGACATTAGTTCTTAGGTTAATTTTTTTTCTGTGGCTGAATGTCAAGACCTAGTGTCACAATTTGACGTTTCAAAACAAAAGACAGTTTGTTTGCAGTCCTAGGTGTGAAATAAATACATGAAATCTCTTTACATATCATCTTAGCATATGACACCGGATACATAGTATTTCCGGGCTTAATTTAAAGTAAGTAACATCAACATTCCGTAGCAAGTTTGAGAAAATACTCTTTACTTTACATTACTATTTGATAACCGGTGATTCCTGTATTTTTAGAACTGAGGTAAAATATGTGTATTCGAACTTATTGGACAGGGTGTACAAGCCATTTTTGAGTTTACCGTGCGACTACATATAGGTCGATTTGTACAATGTTGTCCCATGATATTTATTTACCTGCCTGAATATCTTCAAGGCAAGAGTAAATAGGTATCTCATATAGGCAGAGATTGTACGATTTCCAGCATTTTTGGTGCAATGTAGTTCAATTAAGGGATATGGTGTAAGTTATTTATAAAGAAAGAAGAGATAGTGAGTTAAGGTTCTTACAACGTGTTATTACTCGTTTCAATTTAACTCGTTTCGAATAACTTACTTCACATCCCTTAATAATTGAACTACAATGCACCAAACATGCTGGAAATCGTACGATGTCTGCTCATAGGTAAGCGTGCTCCACCGTAGACTGCTTCATCACTTACCAGCAGGTATGATCGTGGTCTAACGTCTACCTATCCTGAAAAATATAACATTTATTTATTTTAAACAGGCTCACTCCGCTCATAGTAAGTACAGTTTAGTGCAACGTTACCCGCAGCCAGAGGCAAGTGTTTTTGCTCGCAGAGCGGTAGCAATGCAATTTATAGTCCGGTCTTCGGTGTTACCTCGCCTGGCGGGATTATCCGCAGTGTCGAGTTTCGTGGCTATTCGTTTCGTTATTTTAGTAAGCGAATGCGGAAATTTGTTTCGTGCTGTGTGAAATGACACATTTTCTTTGAACGTATTTACTTATATCATGAGTATAATTTCGTATACGGATATTAGCTACATATTTTAAAATGGATTTTTTGTGATCTGGAAATACGGTACTATGAACCAAGTTTGGTTTTAAGTTAAAGTAATTTTGAATGTCCGAACTTCGGACTTCCAAAGTCATCGGAAAATTCAGAATATTAAAGTAATACACCCTTAATAATTAGATCCTGATAGTCCCTTCCTGGAATATTCGAAATTTAAAGATATTCGAAATTATCCGAATGTTACATTACACTTTAGGTATAATCATATCATGCCTAAGAAAGTTGCTAAGAATTTCGATAATGATAACCCATAATTACGAGAAGGTTAACACTGAAACTGGACACTGCATTAAAACTGCACCTGTTTAAAAAAACTTGCTATTTTTGTTTCTCTTCGATTTACGAAAACTTCATATTTTACAGACAAACGGGTCTTAATCGCGTAAACTTACGTTTAATTATATCCTGACGTTTCGGGCATGACGTTACACCCGTGGTCGCAGGCAGACAGGCAGGCAGGCAGGACGTAAGTTTACGCGATTAAGACCCGTTTGTCTGTAAAATATGAGTGATAATCGTGAAAGTTTACGAAAACTTATCTGCTCGGCCCGAAGGTTGACTGGTAGAAAATAAATACTTTTAAATAAGTTTGCTTTTTGTACGATAATCTCGTATTTCTTCTGAAAAAAAGGTTAATAAATAAATAAAAGTACATTTCCTAACTAGTGCGGGAAATTTTTTTTCGAAGAGGGTGAAACTTGGAGCTCGAGTGAAACGAGGGCGACAATGACCCGAGTTAAAAAAAAGTTTTTGCACGTGTAAGGGACGATTTTTTTTCATAACAAGTGTGTCAAAAAGAGAAATTACATTAAAGTTAGTTTTTTCGCATTAGTTAGGAAAAATAACTTTGCTTACATTTTTAAGTCAGTCGCGCTCGAAAACACCTTTGCACCAGGCAATCATGAAATGCTAAGCGACACCACCGACGCCGACGGAGCCCGTAATTTTACGCGGTCCGGGACAGTCCAGCTAATTACCTCCTCGCGACGCTGGGCGCCTGGTGTCTCGCTAATTGCTGTCCACGTTATTTATGAGGCTAATTAGTTAAGCACAGTGTGTGCCCTAATCATGGCGCGGCGAAAATATGATTAGAATTTTGAGAGATACTTAAGTATTTTATTTACCTATCCATATTCGACTGATGATGATGAATTAGTAAAGCTTTACAAACTTACATTTCGATTTATTAAAAAATACAAGTTATTTTAAGTTACCTACACGTCTGGACCACCGATGGGATAAACAAACGGTATTCGAGCGATTTAATAATCCTTCGATTGACGTTTTTCCCCGGCCCCGGCTAAAATCACAATTAATGAATTTCACTTTGAAAACAAATGACTGCACCATTCTTGGTATTAGGTTACCTAGCGGACCCAGATTCTTAACAACTGTGTGGCACAAACTAAGGTAAAGTAACATAAGTTAGGATGACGATGATGATGAATTGATGATTCTGTTGATTTGATTCCCTCCTCGGTCGGGGAGACCTTAGTTTTTTCTCGGATTACTCAGTTGTCAGCCTGCAGCTCAAACTGCACTTTCTGTGGCGTACTTTTAATTTTATGGCACACTCAGAATATTTCGCACACAGATCAAAACGGTACTAAGTTAACTCAAAAAAAAAGAGATCTACGAACTTTGTAGATCACGAATATACCCTTAGCTAAAAAAAAGATAAATTTTGAGTTAATAATGTTTTGATGTAGGTGTGCGATTTGTTTTTTTTTCAATTTCTAATAATTCTAATAAAAACGGCGCCATAACAACAGCGCAGCGTCAACTCTGATAACGTGATAACAAAATATCGCGTCGCGGATATGGTTTTGCCATCTGTCGGCGAGTAGCGAAACAAACGTAGGTTGCGTTACTGCTTAGTTGTTCTGCAGAAGACAGCGTACAAATAGATGGCGCTTAACATTGAGGCTAGGTTAGAAAATTAGTCGTCAATTTTGTTTAATTTTACTTATTCAGGAATTTTAAATATGCACATAGGTAATTATAAACACAAAAGCTTTTGCATTAGGTTACTATCATTGCCTAAACTAAACTTTTAAATCTTGACTGTTTCCCAAAAATTTACAAACGTTAGTCTGCTATCTTATGGAATTTAACCGTTTTGAAATTGATTTTATATGTTATTTCATCCATTCTATCTATTACATACATCAGTTTCATCCATCAATTTGATTGCTTTTTATTGTTTCAGAATGCACCAAACCAGGAGCCAGTGTACAGAAAAGTCGCGATAGTTGAAAACTTCTTCGACATCATCTACACTGTGCATGTGGAGCTTGAAGGCCGGCCAGGCAAACACGCAGGACAAAAACGGACATACAGGACTGTGAGTTATTAATTTTCAATTAATTATTCATCTTATTATTATATTATTTAAAGTTATGCGATGATAAAGCTTATTGATACTAGCGCCATCTATGTAACGGCAATCTGACTGAAACGAGCGTGCCGTTCATGATAGAGCTTCATTCATTTCGTATCCAAGGTTTCAAGCGAAGGAAGCTTTCCGCGGTGTCACTAATAGATGGCGCTATGTTGCCCAATGAGTTAATATAAAAAAATACTAAATTCTGAGACTAATAATTAATGTAAGTAACTAAGTAGACATAGTAGTATACTTTCATAAAAAAAGTTACCATTTTAAAAGTGCATGAGTTAGGTGTGGATTTTTAACAGACAAATAATTATAAGCTACATTTTTAACAGACTTTCCTGTAGCATCAGAGGTAGGGCATGACAGGTGCGTGTGGAACTAAATCAACGTAATTATTTTGCATTGGCTGAATAATTATTTTACCTTTGCCGAGCACGGGACGTTACAATTACAAACTAGCCAGGCTAATGTGTATTTATGTTAAAAATAATAATGTGGCATGTAACGAAGAATTTGTTCCCAATTAAAAATAAAGTACTTATCTATACCTACTTTCATTATGCTATTCCTTATTGTAACATTTTCTGTCAATATAACAATTTAAATATCTCTGTAGATCAAATAAAATAGAGGCAAATTACAATATTGTTTTTTACACCGTTCTTCGTTTACAGACAGTATGAATATTGCTGATACTTGTAACTTGACTTCGACCTTCTTCGACCCATACACTATAACTAGTCAGATAATCAGTATCACCCCTAGGAGACAATTGATTGCGGACGCTTCCGCCAAACGTTCTTTGTAAACACACAATGTTATAACCCACTATAGGGACCTTTGTGTAAATCTGTATATTTCTCATTATAACAACACACATAGTATAAAACAAAGTTGCTGTAGCCGTTTGTCCGTCCCTTTGTATGCTTCAATCTTTAAAATGACGTCACGGGTTTTTAATAGATAGAGTGGCATCCTCTGAAATCAGAGGAAGGTTTTAGTACAGTCAAGTGCTAAAATAAGTATTGAAAAAATCCGCTCATAAATATGTTACAACGTTCTTATTACACAGAATTAGAGTGCACTGGAACATATTTTTGAATATTTTTGTGTACACCTTATTTTGTCTTTGACTGTACTTATCAGCATTGTACACGAAGCCGGGGCGGGTCGCTAGTCTAGTCTCTTCTAATCTATGACATTAAATTACCCATGGTCACAAAGATACTTCAATTTTCGAAAGCGCGTCTATATAAAACAGGGTGTTACGGATAATAATACTTGAATCTATTAATGATTTCTGACATTTTATACTATGGCATCAAGAAAAAAAAAACACGTTCCATTCTTGTTCCATAGAAATGGGCTAAAATACGTTAACCAAAATGTATGGAACAGTTGATATTTTTCTTGAGTTGGCAGACTGTCTGGCGCATTCAGATACAAGGGTAGAAAGAGTTATCAGTTCGGTCTGTTAGTACCTATCCTAAGGTAATTTTCATTACAAAACTATCTCAATTGTTGCTACAAAGCTGATTGCAATCTTTTAAAATTTCACGCTAATTGTGTATCCCAAAAAATTAAAAAGCACCTATGTGTAAGTATAGTAACTGTGGATATTTTTCGCCAACAGATCACGGAAACCTACGCATTCCTGCCACGGGAAGCAGTCACGCGCTTCCTGACAGGATGCGCCGAGTGCGCGCGGCGCCCGCGCAGCGCCTCCCCCCCTCCGCTGCCGACACCCTCCCCCTCACCCACCAGACACCCCACCTACCTACCCTTCTTACCCCACCCGGACTACACAAGAAACTGGGAGTCAGAAATAGACGCAGCACACTCAAACTACCCTTACGAACCCAAATTTGATTACACAGAACTCCAGCCTCTCAAAAAAGTCGAAAGCCCGAAAGCAAACGACTCAGAAGACCAAGAACCCACGTATATAGAATTGACATCGAAGAAAAACGGTTTTGACAACCCTATATTCAGTAGCTCCCCCGTCGAACCTCCGTTTAGAGAAGAGGAGCCTGTTAGGACAGATCCAGAAATCGATAAAGACGACAGTCTGATCGATGTTGAGGACGTCAAAACCGATAGCCCTATCCAGAAAGAAGATAAAGAAATCGTAAGAGTTAAAGAAGAAAAGACTGAAGATAAGAAACAGAAGAAATATAATCCGTTGGATGTAGCTAATTTGACATCTAAAGATCCTCCTAAATCACCGCCTAGAAAGAAATTGCTGCCAGCAAGTTTAGAGTATTCTAATTCCTTTGGGAGGTTTCCTAAACCTTGGAGGCCGGATGGAGGGGTATATTTTGGAGGAGAAGAGGTGGATTACAGCGTGCCGATAACGACAGCGTACCTGAAGCATATGCGGAGTATGGCATATCAGGAGCGACTGGATATGGAAAATAAGGTAAGTCTCGCATGACTGTTTTCATTAGGATAATAGTAGTCGCGCCTCTGCCAGAGGCGTTTGCATATGTAGGTCAAACTGAAGGACTTGTTAGACCAACCCTAACTTCGTGGAACAATATCACTTTGAAAAAACTCTTTGCTTGATTAGAATTAGTCAAGATACGCCAATACGTGAACGTCGTATATTACTTATCACTAATTGAGCCGGAGACTGTCCAGTGTCTTGTCGTTTCGTGCTGGATGTTGATTTATCTAGCATTACCTAATAATATGTATAAATCAGCAAAAATGTAAAAATCTATATTTTAGTTTCCTTTCTACTCCTTAATGTAATTTGATTCTCTCTGTACTGTACTTCATCGGTCTACATTATTTAGAAATGATTTAGGATGTATATTTATTTACCAACTTTTGAAATTTGTATCAACGATTTTTACACTGAAAATATTGTGCCTATTTGTTCAGCGATGTAATTTCTCCCGTATTTTGTAATTGACGTGAATTTTAGTCGAAACTTTTTAGCAACGTTAACATAGGTAACCAAATTAATATTCGCCTACCCGCTGACGCTGAAAGTTCTCAAATCTATTGATGTGTAAAATCCCATTTATGATAGCGCAGACCGGACCTTTTTCTCTAAACAAATATAAATTTTGCGGGTTCGACCGCATTTAACCCTAGCTTAAACTTCTGGCTACCAGGGCGGCATAAAAGTGCGGTGGTCGGTAGACCCGCAAACCTTTGTGGGCCGAATCCCTTTGTACCCAACTACCCACCCTAGGGTTACGAGTATGATTTTGAAACTCTATTCGATCAGATACGAAGTTGTGTGTTAGTTTCTGATTCAACTTTTTGCAAACCCGACATACCCTTATTATGCTGGATCAGTAAATTATGAATTTTAAGTTCAATGGAGCTCGAATCTCAGGAATATCTGGCTTAGTCGGTTTTAATTCATAAATGACAAGAGCTAACCTACTTAGGTCGTTTTATGGTGTAAACCTTTTATCTTTCTACTTGGTTTCTCTGTTAAATAAGATGTATTGTGTTAAACGTCACATTTTTGTGAAATACTGACGAAATTATTTGCAATCGATTCATTTGTTCCTCAATTATAGTCATACTGTTTTGTACGTATTTCTTAGTTTAAATTCTATATATTATAATGTATAGGTAATATTATTATATCGTCGCTTAGTATCCGCAATAATACAAACCTTAATTTATTAACTTGTCTTATAGTACTGATTTTTCAATCCCCAGTTAACAGTATCTGTCAAATAAATGTTATCTCTATCCTTTTTTGACTGATTACCTAAGATAAGGATGGTAATAATTTTAACTGACGGATAATTTTAACTGAGGATTGAAAAATCAGCCCTAAAATCGAGTTAACTTACGTTTCATATTAACCTGACGTTTCTCGTTAAAATATGAGTGATAATCGTAAGAGTTTAAATCAATATAAACTCGATTTATGTAAGAATTCCCTATAATATATTAATAGACATGTCGCCTTTATCAATGCCCAGAAAATTCGCGTTTTCGGCACAATGGAATGATCCGACAATATATGTAAGTACGGTTACGAGTGTGGGATTCATTAGACGCCGGAGGTACCACCCACAGCGCGTCCCCATCACCACCGGGACCTACCTACGGGACCTCCTTATATATCTTATGTTTATGTGCTTCTGTTTACTGTTTGTTTTCGTTATTAATATTTATTTTTATAAAACCTTGTTCTGATACATTTATACGTGCTCTTTTTATTGTGTATGATATTTTAATGATATTGACTTTTTTAAGTTACACTATATAAGTCGGACCGTGTTTTGATTGGTAGTGCATTTTAGAAGAGTTTATATTTTTTATTTAATTGAAAGTCATAAGCCACAGCCTTTTAACTCATTCGGCCACCCCTAACTTTGTAGTATTCATGGTTTGGTTTGGTTTTTTGACAATGTAGCTACTTTCCTTAACATCACAAAACATAACATTAAGAACTGATTTTTCAATACCCAGTTCTGTAATTGGCAGATAAATGTTAGTTCCGTCCTTTTTTGACTCATGACTTGAGACAAGGTTAGCCATAGTTGTTAGCGCCTCCTTGGGCGCAACCTCTGCGTTGTCGAAGATGTATTTGAAATAATATATCTAGTTTTAAATTTGACAATTGAATTTGTTTTCCGATATTTGATTGACTTATTTATGTGTCTAATTTTTTCATTAGAAAATTATAATATAAACTGTTGGAAATGTATTCTATTTTATTAAATAATCAAGCTATAACAAGATGGTGACCCCTAGTCATTGAATTCGCACACATTGTGAAGAGTTCGCATAAAAGTACGGTTCCCATAGAAGAAATATCCCATGGAGAAAACCTACAAATGTTGTGAGTTTAAGTCGGTGAGAGCTAGAATTTAGTGATTGCTGATACCCACTAACAATTTAACGTAAGTACCTATCTATCGGGATCTGCGGGATTATTACTGAAGTAAGTAAATTTGCTTTAATGCTTAGGCAAGTATAATTTACTATCTCGCATCTTCATTATGGAAGAACTGAAACGTCAGCGAGGAACAGTTCGGAGATGTTTAACTCTGTTCAAAAAATTCCTCACGTCTCTGTTGGAGGAAAAGAATCCAACTCAAGTTTTAATTAGTGAATGTTCTCTTAGGCTTTCTAAAATTCAAGAGGCATTCAATGTTTTCGATGAGATTCAAACTAAGATTGAATTGCAAGATGATTCTCAATGTGAATTAGACGCAAGAGAGACTACTGAAAACGAGTTCTATAGTGCAATTGCTCAAGCCCAGGAATTCATAGCCGCCTTTAAAGATAAATGTCATCAAGGGGACGAATTCTTTAGCCAAAGCAGTCGCCAGCGCGTAGGGGTGAAGAATGTTAAGCTCCCGCAGTTGAGACTTCCTCCCTTTGATGGTAAGACAGATAAATGGTTAGAATTTCGGGATCTATACTTGTCTTTAATCCATAATAATGAAAGCATTGAGGATATATGCAAGTTTCATTATCTCAAGGCTTCTCTTGAAGGCGATGCTAGTATTGTGATTAATTCTGTTTCAGTCTCAGCCGAAAATTATTCAATTGCCTGGTCGCTCCTGCGTGAGCGATATGATAATAAACGTTTGTTAATAAATCAGCATTTAAAGGGTTTGTTTAACATAGAGCCCTTGTTGAGAGAGAGCGACAAAGGGTTACGTCAATTGATTGACAATTTGTCAAAACATTTACAGTCGCTAAAGTCTCTTGGAGAAGAGACTGATAAGTGGGATACCTTGGTTATTTATATGGCCTCCTCTAAGCTTGACAGTACTACAGCGAAGAAATGGGAAGAGTTTCGGAGCGATTTGACTTCGCCGTCATTGCATGAATTTTATAAATTTCTTCGAAACAGGGCTGACGTTTTAGAAACTGTATCTAGTTCGAGGAACGATAAACGTCAAATTCAGGTAGAGTCGAATATTTCGAGCAAGACTGACAAACGTCAGACCCCCACTCGAACTAGATCCTTTATTGCGTCAGACCTGCCATCGAAACCCTCCCCAAGTGTAATGTCACTGTCATGTCAATGTGTTTTTTGTAAACAGGAGCATAGGCTAATTGATTGTCCCAAATTTAATTCGTTATCTGTAGATGAGCGCTATCTACAGGTATGCCAGTGGCGATTATGTAAAAATTGTTTACGCCCTGGTCATACAGCGTACCAGTGCCGCGCCAACAATGGATGTAAGATTTGCAAGAAAAAACACAGTACACTATTACATAAGGATTTAACTAATCAGCAACAGGGTGAAGAGGAAGCAGCTGCTGGACCTGGGAGTCAACTATCCCGGCCTCACACGGCAGCTCCTTCGCCTTCCAACGTAGTTTGTGAGCCTGATTCAGCTATTGTATCTAAGACTACTGTCACGATGACAGCGGCAGACCGTCATGAAGTCTTGCTGTCAACAGCGCTCATTGAAGTGACAAGTAATGATAAAAAAGTTATTCTGCGCGCTCTGCTTGACAACGGTAGTCAGTCCTCATTTGTAACAGAAAAGGCCAAAGAGATGATAGGTTGCGATATGGTTAGGGTAAATCGCACAGTTACTGGTATTAATAACGAACCTTTGAAAATAAACGCATACTGTGATCTTGACTTCCACTCACTTCATACCTCGTTTATAGGTTCAGCGCGGTGCTACATTGTAGCTAATATAACGGACAAGCTTCCCGCAGTTAAGCTTAATAAACACTTTAACATTCCAAAGAATATAGTCTTAGCCGATCCTAAATTTTATTCTCCGGCAGACATCGATCTGTTGTTAGGTGCTGACATATTCTGGGACTTAATTAGGTCCAATAAAATTAAATTAGGTAAGGGTTTACCAGTCTTAGCAGAGACCGAGCTAGGATGGATAGTAGCTGGCCCTACGGGGGGGAGACCCAGCGTCTCTTCAAGTTCTCAAAATATCCACTGTAACTTTTCAAAGGACATTAAAGAGCAACTGTCAAAATTCTGGGAGCTCGAAGAGTTACCTAGCCCGAAGATGGTTATGTCATCAGATGATGCTCATTGTGAGATGCTCTTTAATGATACTACATTCCGTAACAATGATGGTAGATATGTCGTGACTATTCCCTTTCGCGAATCACCGGATTCTCTAGGTGATTCGTATAAAATGGCAGAAAGGAGACTTAATGGTATTGAAAGGAAAATGTCACAGAATCCTGAACTAAAAAAAAGTTACTGTGATTTTATTAAGGAATACGAGGATCTTGGACATCTGACTGAAGTCTCTGAAGCTGAAGTAGGTAGCCAAGTGTTACCACATCATGCTGTACTTAGGGAACAGAGCGAAACTACAAAACTGCGTGTAGTTTTTGACGCTTCTGCCAAAACTACGACAGGAAAGTCGTTAAATGACATACAGTACGTCGGGCCTGTAGTACAAGATGACTTGCTGTCTATTCTGTTAAGATTTCGACAGCATAAATATATAGTTACAGCGGATATAGAGAAAATGTATAGGCAGATTCTAGTAGCGCCCAGCCAACGTAAATATCAGCAAATTCTTTGGAAGGACCCCGAAACTAAAAATATTCGTATCTTACAACTTAATACAATTACATATGGAACGGCTTCGGCCCCTTATTTAAGTACTCGATGTTTGCTGCAATTAGCAAAGGAATGTGACAGACAAAACATCGCTCAAATAATAGAACATGATTTCTATATGGACGATCTTTTGACTGGTGCACAGACTAAAGAAGAGCTAGGCGATATATGTGAATCGGTTACCAATATATTAAATGGAGCTTGTTTACCTCTTCGCAAGTTTCATACGAATGCTCCTACGGTGGTGAAAAACAGTCTTAGCGCTATGATACCAAAAGATTTAGATGTGACTGGTCAATCGAGTGTCTTAGGCCTAAAATGGGAACCAGGACCCGATTGCTTACGATTTTCGGTCGACATTGAATGTAAACCACCTCAAACAAAGCGTTCGATCTTATCTAACTCGGCAAAAATATTTGACCCCTTAGGATTACTAAGCGCGGTGACAATTACACCTAAAATAATCTTGCAAAGACTGTGGTTGTCAAAATTAGATTGGGATGACTCCATCTCACCAGAGTTGTGTAAAAAATGGACCGATTTTGTTGACAAGCTCAAATATCTGACGAAAATCGATGTGCCAAGATATGTTTTGTGTAGTAACTCTGTAAGCATTACTCTACACTCATTTTCAGATGCATCGCAGGATGCTTATGCTGCATGCATCTACTTAACGTCCACGGACAATGAAAGAAACACTATTACGCGTTTACTTTGTGCAAAATCTAAGGTTGCGCCTTTGAAGCCGACTACTATCCCACGCTTGGAACTGTTAGGCGCGTTACTATCTGTCCGGCTGACCGCGAAGGTTCAGAAATCACTTCGCCTTAATATTGATCATGTGTTTCACTGGAGTGATTCAGCTGTCGTTTTAAGTTGGCTTCAAGCGGAACCTCGAAGTTTGAAAACGTTCGTGGCGAATCGTGTAGGCGAAATCCAAGAGTTGTCTTCCGGTAGTTCATGGAGACATGTGCCAGGAGAGATGAATCCTGCCGACTTAGCATCTAGGGGAGTTGACCCTGAATATTTAAGTTCAGCTGAAATTTGGTGGCAGGGTCCTTCGTTCTTGAATGAGCATATGTCAAACTGGCCACAACTGAATCAGTCTATAAGCGATACAAGTTGTCTACCTGAAATGAAAACGTTTATTCAAATCAGTAATACAGTAGATCAAAACTGCAGCGTCATAGATTTCGAAAAATATTCAAGGTTGACTACTTTACAAAGAGTCTTTGCTTATGTGCAAAGATTCGTATTTAATTTAAGAAATCCTGCTTCTAAACATTGCGGTTATTTGACTACAGACGAATTGAAATCGTCTTTAATATATTTGACTAAACAATCTCAACAACAGTCATTCAGCCAGGAGATAAGTACATTGAAAATGGGCAAACCTTTGCCTCTCAAATCGCGCATACTTAAGCTTACACCATTTATAGATGAGGACGGACTACTGCGTGTCGGTGGCCGTATTCAGAATTCCTCAGTTAATTATACACAAAAGCATCCAGCATTAATAGATGCTAAACATACATTTACTAAAATGCTCTTTCTTCGTGAGCATTTTAAAACTTTGCACGGACCTTCTCAGTTGATATTAAATAATCTACGAAATGAATTCTGGCCAATAAGTGGTAGGAATTTAGCTAGGAGTACGGTCAATAGATGTAAAACATGCTGGATCATGAAGGCAAAAAGCATAAACCCTATAATGGGAAACTTGCCTGAAACTAGAGTCACTCCAAGTTTGCCTTTTAAGGTGTGTGGGGTTGACTTTGCAGGGCCATTTTTAATTACAGATCGTAAAGGAAGGGGCTGTAAAATAACCAAGGCTTACTTAGCTCTTTTCGTTTGTTTCTCGACAAGGGCTTTGCACTTGGAACTTGTCAGTAGCCTCTCTTCCGACGCTTTCATTCAATGCCTTCGTCGGTTTATTTCTCGTCGTGGTTATCCATGCGAGATTCACTGCGATAATGGTACGAATTTTGTAGGAGCAAACAATGAGCTTGCTTCCTTTTTAAAAGCCAGTAATAGTCCTGTAGGTTCTTGGTCGGCTAATGAGGGTATAAAGTTCGTGTTCTCGCCGGCTTATTCTCCACATTTCGGAGGGATATGGGAAGCTGGAGTGAAGTCAGCCAAGTTTCACCTTACAAGGGTGCTAGGAAACACCCACATGACCTTCGAAGAGTTGGCGACTTTAGTCACGCAAATCGAAGCAATATTAAACTCCAGACCACTGACTTATCTATCTACCGATCCCAACGACCTGGAAGCATTGACACCAGGACACTTTTTGATTGGTCAATCATTGATGTCTTTACCGTCTCCGAACCTTCTAAATGTGAATCCAAATCGCTTATGCAGATACGAACACATTGAACAAATGCGACAGCAATTTTGGGAACGATGGCACAAAGAATTTCTTGCCGAATTACAAGAACGAAACAAGTGGAAGGTCGACACACAACGACTGCAGATTAACGATGTTGTAGTTGTTAAGGAACCAAACATTCCTCCAATGAAATGGCGATTGGGACGCGTTATCAAGCTGTACCCTGGGCAAGATGATATACCCAGAGTAGTGGATATAAATACAGCACGTGGCACCATACGAAGAGCAGTTCATCGAGTGTGTGCCTTGCCAAAGCCTCAAGGAGTGTTTGTTACGCTCGAGGATTCACCTCCTCGAGGAGGGGGAGTATGTTAGCGCCTCCTTGGGCGCAACCTCTGCGTTGTCGAAGATGTATTTGAAATAATATATCTAGTTTTAAATTTGACAATTGAATTTGTTTTCCGATATTTGATTGACTTATTTATGTGTCTAATTTTTTCATTAGAAAATTATAATATAAACTGTTGGAAATGTATTCTATTTTATTAAATAATCAAGCTATAACAATAGTTTTAAGTAACGTTTACTTTATTTGGGCATTGAAAAATCAGGTGCATTAAATGAATAATTTTTTACACAATAAATTATTTTTTGTACAGATTGCCCTCCGAAGTTTTGGACCTGACGTAAAATGAGCCACTTCTCGCACTAAAATAGTACATACACACACAAGTGCGAAAAACAAGAAATTCGTAACTCGTGTCGATCCCTTTGCACGTGTCTCGTACGACGTTTTTTAGTACAGATGGCCCTCCGAAGTTTTGGACCTGAAGTAAAATGAGCCACTTCTCGCACTAGCGCGTAAAAAACGCACCATCTGTACTAAAAAAATATCATTATTGAACATCAGTTACAAAAGTGAACTCAAAATCATATCTAGGTACCAGGCTGACATAAGTTCTGCGGTAGGTACCTGTCCTCATCTACGATTGATTCAGACTCCAGCGTCCACAAAGACCGTCACGCCATAATCGGCCACCGCATCTTTTCTAACTCATTTTTCTCGCCCGAGGGGTGGGGCCCCCGGTGGGGGCGTCACGGTATTAGACAAGACACAAAAACGGAGCCCTGCCGAGAAGGTCGCTACTGAGTTTCTGATGACGCTTTTTGCTTTTAATGGTGGCGGCAAATAATGGATGTAGCGTTAAGCGATCATTACGACATTACGAGTATGTGTACGATTTTGAAAGAATACTTTGGATTCCTTTTCTATGTGTACCGGTTCTAAGTAAGGTCGGCAGATGTATCTGTGTTTGAATTTTCAAAAATACTACATAAGTTGTTTAAAGTTGGTAAGATTTGTGAGAAGAATTATGGCTTCTATTTGTCTTTCGCGATCGAATTACATAATATGAATCATATGATAAAGAATTGTGGAGTTTGATACCTATGAGAAAATCGGAAATATTGTATTTAAAAATCTAGCAATGATGAAAATCTAGAATGATAGAATAAATGTAGCAATAAAATCTAAGTTAGGTTTCGCTAACTCTCTTGCCGGAAAAAATAGTTATAATTTTGACATTCATCAGCCACTGATTTCAGCAACCTGTCTACTTAAATTATTAAACATCCATTGTTATCAACATTACATCGCTTTATCGCAATAACTGCGATACAGCGAGGAAATGCCACCAGCATCCTCGGTACAATGCCTCAAGGGCCAATCTTAGATATAGGTTAGGTTAAGTAGATTAGTTAGATTTAATCTATGTACATAAATTGTAGTTTTGAAAATAAATACATATAGAAAAAACATTACTTATATCGTGATATTCGTAATGTATTGAATAAATTGCAATCTTCTAATTATAATCATACAAAATTATTCGATATTTAATGAAAACATATCCCTCTAATTAATATTTTCAGCGATATCATTACCACTCCAACCGTGTAAACAAACATTTTCAAACCTTGCACATTCTCCCCGAAATCCACAAAAGTTAGTACCGTCCTTTTAGCTCGTCCTAAGGGTCAGCTAAGGCCCGGTCCCTCTGCCGGGCCCCTACGACTTGTAAGATTGATTGGGCCTCCTTCAGTCCATTGCCCCCCCTGTGGGATCGACCCTTCCCCCCTTTTGTCAGGGATGTAGAGACGATGGATGGGATATGGGATTAGTGAGGTTATCTAAAGTTATTGTTGTGTCCTTAAAAATTATCTAATTAAGACATGTTTGATGGTCTGACGGTATCTTTATAATCTCAGTAGTGAAACATAATTTCCAATATTGCTTGTAATTCAAAAATATGTAATCATTTTTTTTAATATATTTATTTTCAAAAGTAATATTCAAAATATGTAATAATTTTGTTTTATTATTTTTACTTTACATCATGAAGAATACATAAATTGAATAGTGGTCGGAACTATGAGTGCAAAACTTTAACAATACTTCAAAATTCGCATATTGGAACACGTTAGGCAAGAAAAATACAAATATCATTACCACTCCAACCGTGTAAACAAACATTTTCAAACCTTGCACATTCTCCCCGAAATCCACAAAAGTTAGTACCGTCCTTTTAGCTCGTCCTAAGGGTCAGCTAAGGCCCGGTCCCTCTGCCGGGCCCCTACGACTTGTAAGATTGATTGGGCCTCCTTCAGTCCATTGCCCCCCCTGTGGGATCGACCCTTCCCCCCTTTTGTCAGGGATGTAGAGACGATGGATGGGATATGGGATTAGTGAGGTTATCTAAAGTTATTGTTGTGTCCTTAAAAATTATCTAATTAAGACATGTTTGATGGTCTGACGGTATCTTTATAATCTCAGTAGTGAAACATAATTTCCAATATTGCTTGTAATTCAAAAATATGTAATCATTTTTTTTAATATATTTATTTTCAAAAGTAATATTCAAAATATGTAATAATTTTGTTTTATTATTTTTACTTTACATCATGAAGAATACATAAATTGAATAGTGGTCGGAACTATGAGTGCAAAACTTTAACAATACTTCAAAATTCGCATATTGGAACACGTTAGGCAAGAAAAATACAAATATTATTGAAAAAATCTGTATCCAATTTTATTCCCTATCTCGGAATCTTAAACTTACAATGTTTGGATGTGTAGATATGTATGTATATGTTAAGGATGTATGTGCTATTTCATGTCCACTTCATAAGTTTTTTTATTTGCTCCCAAGGTTCACTACAGGAGGAGTGCTAATGAAGGGACATGAAAAAAAGAGTGAAAGTTTAAATCAGTAATTTATTCATCTTGAACAATAAATGTTTAATATTTATCATAATACATTTTTATTAAATTTAACACAGAAACAAGAACACTTTACCGAAAATGAAGTCTACTTCTAAATAATAATATTTTCGATATGTAACTAATAATGTTAATGGCATTGATTTCAGTTACTGAACATTTTACGAATACCTTTCATTTCATTTTTAAGGTTTGCTATACTTAATTAATGAAATATTGAATGACTTACCTGCTTGACTGGATACGTCTTGTTTATTTGATTTGTTTAAGCTTCAAATCAAATTAATAAATAGCTTGGGACATCTTATCGTAGTCCCACGGTAAGCTCAATTAAGGCTTGTGATGCCATGCCGAGGAGTCCCACATAACCACCCGGGTCCGTCCCCACACCCGGGTGGTATGCGTAGGTAATGCATTTTCCTCTCATTAAAAAAAGGCGACGATATATATAAAAGATAGGTAGATGTTATGAATACTTAAGGTGCATTTAGACCAAACGAGCAATTGCTCATTCTATCCCCCACTCTACGAAATCATCGAATTTCGACGAATTACCTACGTTTTGTGTAACGAACGACTTTCTTAAAGTGGGGGATAGAATGAGCGAATGCTCGTTTGGTCTAAATGCACCTTTAGATACAAAGACAGCCATGACCACGGAACAAATATTTGTAGATATTGGCGATGATTGGGAAGGCCTATGTCCGGTCCATCCGTGGACGTCTTTCGGCTGAAATGATGATGATAATGATCCACAACTCATAGTCTCATACGCATAATGAGATAAATAGTTGTTGAAAACAATGTCGCCATTTTTATAGGAAACGCAATGTGTGGCCGGTGGAATGTCGACCGCCATTACCACGGTTATTTCATTGAATTTCATTTATTTTATTGTGTGTACATGTACATTACAGTATCGGCCAATAAAGGTGCATTCAGACCAAACGAGCATTCGCTATTCTAACCTCTACTCTATCTCTCGATCGTTACACAAAACGCGATTCGTTGATTTCTTAGAGTGGGGGATAGAATAGCGAATGCTCGTTTGGTCTGAATGCACCTTAATATATCACATTCGTTACTTTGTATAGAGTAAGCGGCACATGTTCGCATGGAGATAGAGATAGCATATTATTTTGGTACTTTTGCAGAAATTAATGATGAATATTGCAATTAAGTATTGTGAATAAAAATGGGAGACACGGCATATTGCAAAAAGATGTAGTAAAAAAAAAGAATTGGCCGTGTGGTGTAAGAATGGTAGTAAGAATACATTTGTCACCACCCCAACTCCTCCTGCAGGTGTCGTAAGAGTCGACTAAGGGATCGAAGTGTCACTGACCATTATTTGATAAAAGATTGATGATGGGCAGCAGCGTCATCATAGTGGACACATTACTGCGATCGCCAAGCCTGCTATACAGGGTTACAGGGTGAAATACAAAAGTTGTCCACTCGGTGGTCAAAAGTTACCTAACAGCTTTTATACAGGGTGTAAGTCTAATACGGGCGAAGCTCTTAACGGGTGTTAGTTTACGACATAATAAATACATTCAAATAACTTTTACTTAAAATTAGAGCAACAAAATTTTCCATACAAAATAATTCGGCGCGCAATGTAGAGCAACATACGCGAGTTAAAGACTCGATGACAGCTAATTTCAATTGCAGATGACATAACTGCCATATCAACAAAAACAAATGTTCGTACCTACATTGCTGCTCCGATAATCTTAAAAAAATTCTGTGGGGTCATAATTGAGAGTAACTTTAAAAAAACCTTGTAATCCATGATTACACTAATGAATCCCATGCCTGGTTTAATTGATCGCCCGTATTAGACTTACACACTGTAAATCTATGTCACGATTTGATTACATAGGGCTATAAACCGGGGAACCTATTTGTACTGTCAATTGTTTTATCTCAAAATTAGTACAAGAATTCCTTAACTTTAGGTATGTCCACCGAAAAGACGATAACCTAAATATGAAAATGACCCGGGTACAACCTGCTATTTTGGGTGCAAATACCCAAAAAGAATTTCCACATTTCTTCTTTTGGGTGGAGGGCAGTTACCAGATTCAGTCGCGTAGCTAAGAGTAGCAGAGGCTAGTAGCTAATATAAAATGGTCTTAGAAGACCTTCCCTCGATTTCAAATTAATCAAGATTGGCTGAATTTTAACTTTAGCTTTTTTCGCCTGGTACCCACATCACAAGCCTTAATTGATCTTACCGTGGGACTGGGTCGATTTGTGTAAGATGTCCAAAGATATTTATATTTATTTACTCTCGAGAATTCGTAGTAAGGACACAGAACATTACAGCTTCAACACTTCTTTTTTAAAATGACGTAAACACACTTAGACTTCGTATACTTTATGCTTTTCTTATGAGCCGTTTACATAAAAGGTAAAATAATTAGAAGTGTTATAAAAACTCTGGAATCGCTAATGGGTGGCCTTATTTGGCCCATAGTGAGCGGGTGTCTGACTAATGTACTTACATTTGTGTTGGATTCATCTTAAGCTATAGATTCTATTTAACTTGTTATGTATAACTGTACCTACCTACTCTGGTACAGTCAAGTGCAAAAATAAGTATCGAAAGGCGCTCATAAATATGTTACGACGTTCTTATTACACAGAATTAGAGTGCACTGGGACATATTTTTGAACATTTTTGTGTACACCTTATTTTGTCTTTTACTGTACAATAAATGCGATATTGTAAAGGCGGCAGGACACAGTGGCCCAATGTGGGCCGATCTAAGGCTCTTATCCCACCGCGACCGAGTAAGCTATGCGCTATTGACTATAGAAACGACCATAAGATTTATACCTCATACCTGAGAGAACTATAAATATCGCCGTGTCTCTGTTATTTACACGGGTGTGCTTATCTTTTGTTGGACACAACTATACGATGAAGTGAGATAGCGAATAATGTACATCAACTTAAATATTTCCCGAACACATTTTACGTAGTCTAAATAAAACATAGATACATAGAAAACATTAAAATAGTACAAGACACGAGTTACGAATTCAGACGCGTATCGTACGACGTTTTTCAGTACAGATGAGATGACCCTCCGAAATTTCGATCTGACATGAAATGAACCATCTGTATCTGTACTTCAAAATATATTGACATTTTTATACAAAAATCTCGGTTCCGGTCCTTGGGCTTAAAGTTAAAAGCAATAGTTATAGCAGCTGTTTCATACATTTCGGCCGGCGTAATGCCGCCAATTTGTATGAAACAGCTGATTTTTTTTTCGCGATTTCGACTTTGTCCCCATAGTAAAAGTTGGTGAGTATGACCTACACATTCACTACGTAGAATTTGAACGGTCGAAAAAAAAACACCCTGTATATGTATTTGGTGTACATATATATATTTAGTTTGCTTTTTGCATAGTGCTGGTTTGTCTCTGTTAATATACTTTTCCTCTCAATTGCTCAAAGGTTAACTGGAAGAGATCCCTTGCAGGGATAAGTTCGCCTTTGTACATTGCTATTATTTTGTTACAATTGTGATTTATATGTTTTGCGTGTACAATAAAGTGTTTACTTACTTACTTACTTTATAGTATTAACGGCCACTGAGCTATGCTGCGGACAGACGGACATGGCGAAACTATAAGGGTTCCGTTTTTTCCGTTTGGCTACGGAACCCTAAAAAAGGGAAGTATAGTACTGACTACTGTCACTTCCAGTGATCCTCCAATGTTAATAAAATAACACAAGTTATTTTATCCGCACTTGCCATGTGGCTGCTTTGATCCTGACGACCTACCGCGGTAATAATCAAAGCAACCACAACCGAATTGTTGCCTCCCTGTCACACTCACGTTCGAATTCACAAGTGCGAGAGAGGCAACACATCAATGGAGTTCCACGGTAGACTCTTTAATTATTTTGTGTTATTGCTGAACAATGTTTGAACAAATATTCGACGGATTTTGAGAATTCGTTTGTAGCGCGAATGTTCGAAAGTTGTATTAGTAGAAATTTTTTGGAACACAACTTAAACAAGTTTCAGATAAAAAATTACATCTTTCATACAAGTATCACTTATTTGTACTCATACTGTACTAAATAATAATAAATATCTTGGGACATCTTACACAATTCGACCTAGTCCCACGGTAAGCTCAATTAAGACTTGTGATGTGTATACCAAGCGACGATATATAGTTATAATAGATAGATAGGTACTTAATTAGATACACATCCACGTCCAAGGAACAAATATTTGTGATAAATAAATACATAAATAATGCCCTCGCCGGGGTTCGAAGCCAGACCCTCCAGCGTCGTAGACAGGGTCACTACCAGTATAAATTAGGCTACGGCGGCTGCCAAAAAATTCTTGTAACGATAAGTTTCACATTCCATTGTTTTATTATAAACTACGCATCATAGAATAGAACAGAATATTATTTATTTGGAGATTACGTACACTTACAAATAAAATTGATGCAATTATAAACACACCAAATAGGTGCACCTCGCCACTCGGCATGTGTCATGGCTAGATTGCCACAACGCTGATTTTCAGGGCCACCAAATTCAAATAATAAACTTAAGACTATTCTTAAAACTAACAAGTGACACCGGTAACAGTACATGCATGAAAACATAAATATCATGCATAAAGATCGTAATGTCAAAACAAATTGTATCCTCAAGATTCCAATTAAACACAATTTAGTTACTCGCAGGAATAGGAAACAACCTTCAAAAAGTAATTTGCTGTACCAAATCCGTATTAAGTACCTAACACACTCTTTTAAGAGACACACTTTCAAAAACTGCCGCCATATTATTAGATTCTGACCAACCGAATTTTGTTGACAGCTATTTTCTTGCGGTATCTATGATTTGAAAAAAGTAATGTGAAAAAACTAATAAATAAATAAGTATCTTGGGACATCTTACACAAATCAACCTAGTCCTACGGTAAGCTCAATTAAGGCTTGTGATGTGGGTACCATACCAGGCGACGATATATGTATATATAATAGATAGATACATACAGATACTTAAATACATACTGTTTCTTTACTGGTTGCATTGTTTCATTGCCTAAAGGTTGTCTGGAAGAGATCGCTCTTTAGCGATAAGACCGCCCGTTGTGTTCCTCTACCTTTAAGATTCGAATTTTTTTGTTATTTTCTTTTTTATGTTACGAGGTGTGCAATAAAGAGTATTTGTATTGTATTGTATTGTATTGTATTGTACATATACAGCCATGACCAAGGAACAAATATTTGTTATAAATTAATACACAAATAATGCCCTCACCGGGATTCCCCATCCCCACTAATATGTCCTGTATACTATTGCTCTAATATATTTTTTTATTGTTTTATTTAGTGACAAATAAATGATTGAAGTTAACTTCATGTAATTTGAAATAAAACTATGAAAACGGATAAACTCGCGTATATTAACTAATGTCGGAATGAAGTTATCCTCGCGGTAACCGAAGAAAATTTCATGTAATTTATTTCAAATTTAATTACTGCATGTCGTATTAAAACAGCGTACTCACGATTATACTGGCGTTTGTGTTCATTGTCCCTCTTAAGAGTCTTAAGCTTTCCCTATTTCATCTGAATTTAAACTTTGTCACCTTTTCATAGAGTCCTTTCCAAAAAATAAAAAATCGGGATTTGAAAGCTCGATATACGATGACCTTGAGCCATGACATAATTAAGTTTCGATCGATTGCCATTAAAATAGGGGTCTTTCGGACCCTTGCCTTCCGTAGGGTTAGCACGCGAAACAATTCAAGCAATTTTAGAAATTATTTTTCTGGCACAAGGCCTAGTTTTGTCTGCATGTTTCATATTTGTTTTAGGAGGGTATTTATTAAATATAAACACGTGTCTTTTGAAGTGCTGTCAGTACCATCGCAAACACATACATGACGTGTATTAAAGTCACAAGTTGTGTACTTAACTGTTGGCGTTTGTACAGTGAGCATTATTTTGACAATAAGTGTACATCCTCAAACTCCAATCGAAATCAACACCTTTTCTGCGGCAATTAGGTTAACTCATTATAGGGATATTAGGGATGATAACTGTAGTTAAGATAAATTGTTACACTTTATGCACGGCATAATACCTACACGAAAAAAATATTACTAACATGTAGATTGCGGTATTTTTTGTACAGTTATATTTAATAAATTGGAAAGAACTAAAAAGAGTACGTCACTTTTGTGTATTTCATGTAAAATTTCTTATTGGCGACTGTTTCGACAGTTCGAAAGATGTTGATTTGACTTGGGTCGAAAGGCCCGATACCGCAGTGAACCTGAGTAATAATACGAGTATGTGGATGGATATGTCTGTGTAGTAACTATTGAGTTTATTCTGTGATTACGTGTTGCTACTACATATTTTTAGAAATGGGAAAAAATGGAACAAATGCAGGAAGGTGGCACGAGTAACACAAACGCCTCAAATCCTAGTCCCTTTAATTCAGAGCCAGAACGATTTTTCCATAGTTTAAAATATTACTGAAAAAAGTTTAAATGGCAATTATGCGTGTCTGTGGTTTTGTGTTTTTTTTGTGCGCCCTCATGCATGGTGGAGTGACAATTTGCGCAAGATGGCTGGCAGAAGCTGGATGAACCGGCTGATGATGATGATGATGATGATGATGATGATGATGATGATGATGATGATGATGTGGTTTTTTGATATGACATAAATATTATGATCTTTTTCCGAATTATACGATGTATCTTCATCACAATTATCACATTTCATATTTAAGTATTGCTAGTATATCGTAAGCGAACTATGCGTAGCGGGAGTTAATGAAAATCGTGACTGCCTTGAGAGTCGGGAGTGTTGGGACCTATCCTACCTATTGAATTTTTTATGTCTTTCTTGCAAACTGCTTACTCACAGGATTTTAACAGTACTCGCGTCGTGTATCTAATCTACCACGTAAAACAATATCGCCTTTCGATGGCCGTTTCTGTACGATCATCTCGGCAAAGTAGGTCAACAAACCCAAGTCTTCGGCCGTTTTTTGCGGCATTGCGTGTCCTCAAAGGCGCTAAAACTAGGAGTGGAGGTGGGTGGTACGCCGCTCCTAGTACTAGGGGTACATAGGTACATATGTGGTGAATTTACTGCGGCGCCGTACAGGCGAGCGACTAATTCCGTTAAAATTCTCCGCTGCTATGCTAGCCTGGTACTCGTAAGTAGGGTAAATGACAACGGGTGGTGCCACCCCCGGGTTTTAACTGGCATTTATTCGAGACTGCCTGGGGGTTAGCGGGTACGGCTTTCATCGGGCGAACGTCTGCTTGCCTCGCTCTGTTGTGGATAGAAGGCGAAAGACGATCGAACGAACGATGTTCGTAGTCAGGCTATGTCCTATGTAGGCGATTTAAAGCGACGAGTTTTGCGAAGACGAAGTCGCGAATGTATGTGATGCGATGCGATGCGATGGCCTTCTCCTACGTGCACGCGTAAAGGTGGGTTTACACCAAACGAGCGACTCATTAACTATCGCCACTCTACTTGAAATCAGTTCTTTACACAAAATGTAATTCGTCGAAACTCATTGATTTCGTAGAGTGGGGGATAGAATGAACATACGCTCGTTTGGTGTTAACCCACCTTAAAATCCTATCGATCGGACATTTTCGATAAACAAAACGACACACTATTCGGCCGTCGCGTCTCAATCGCCCGAAAATAGCAAACGAACTGATCGCGTCTATCACCAATCACGTAGGACACTTGTATTAGGTGGCGGCTGTTTATTTTTATCGCGTCGCGTCGCGTCGCTTCGCGTTCGCAAGGGAATCGCTCACCAGGGTGCGTTCAAACCAAAAGAGCATTCGCTGTTCTATCCCCCGTTCTACGAAATCAACCAATCACGTTTTGTGTAACGATCGAATTTCGTAGAGTGGGGGGTTAGAATAGCGAAAGCTCTTTTGGTCTGCATGCACCTTAAGACACCGCGTAAGCCATTTGGCTTGGCACGCGAATTTCGACTGATGAATTGTTTGGTGTCGAAGGATAGGGATTTGGGGGATAGGTGCCAAGAATAAGATAGAAATCTGATTCATTCTCTTTCCGTAATTTATCCTTGCTTGCTATATACTAGAGAAACACATTCGACGCTGCGTTCGTCAACGAGCTCGACGTCGAGACAGCCTTGTCTAAAATCTTAACATTAGGAATCGAGGCTGTGAGTGAGGTTGTTGTCGAGTTCGTCGCTGTTTTACGTTAGAGAATACGAAGTTCGTACATTAAACGTCAAACTCTCGACGCAGTGTAGTTCCACCTCACGCCGCATTCGTCGCCGAGCACTAGTGTCGTTCAAAGTACATTAGTGAATACCATTTTAGGCTCGACGCTGCCGCAGCGCTGTCACAGCGCTGACAGCAAGGCGGTTTCCTTAGTGAATGACACTGCCGTATCATGAGTTAGAAAGTAAAGGATACGTTAGGTTTTACTCGACACGTAATGCATGAAGGCTTTAAAGCCACGTTTCCACTTAGTGTTCTGAGCGAGCATTCGCTTGTTCGTAGGCTGACGAACGAATATTTTGTTATGTGAAATCCTGTTTTCATCTGCCCATCATCATCAGCCTATGATAGTCCACTGCTGGACATAAGCCTCTCCTATTAACTATGCGTATAGACGCAGACGCATTAGGAGGTAAATGCCCATAATCGCCACGCTGGACAAGCGGATTGGCGATCGCAGTAATGTGTCCACTATGATGACGCTGCTGCCCATCATCAATCTTTTGTCAAATAATGGTCAGTGACACTTCAATCCCTTAGTCGACTTTTACGACACCCGCAGGAGGAGTTGGGGTGGTGACAAATGTATTCTTACTGCCGTCACCACACGCCCAAGAACGAACGAATGCTCGCCCAGAACACTAAATGAAAACGCGTCATAAGTTTTCAAATTTTGGAATGTGGTTAGGTCAAGATTCGAGATCGGCAATACGGTTTGTCATTTTGACATGGTGAAGTGACCAGGGGTTCTTATACTGTTGGTTGGCTGTACATATTCTTAAAAGTTCTCAGTATATTTTCCCGCTATATTTCCCAAAACGTCACATAAGTTCACCTCGAAACGACTAGATGGCGCGCTACACGCACGTTCGTGCCGCCATGTCGTTAACTGCCGCTCACAAAATGGTCTATTTCTGCAACTTGCAGGCCACTGCGTCCTGTCACTCCTGTTGTACCTAAATTAGGACATCGGCCTAGGTACAGTCGCAATCAGATATATCGTAGCGTCCGGAGAGCTCAAAAATATTTGAACACGCCTCTATCGCTATGGCAATAAGGCACTGGCTGGTCTCACCGCGAGCTACTAAGCTATGAACTATGGGCTATAAACACGAACAAAAGATACGCATTCCCGTAAAAATGAGACACGGCGATACTCGCCCCGCGGTGACAGCTGGGCGAGTATCGCCGTGTCTCTCTTATTTATACGGGAGTGCGTATCTTTTGTTCTTGTTTATAGTTAGCTCGCGGTGAGACCACTGCCTTAACCGCTTACGTTTATTAGTATGCTGACGTTTCGGGCATGACGTTACACCTGTAATCGCAGGCACGTCGGGATAATATTAAGGTGGGTTTACGCCAAAAGGGCGAATGCTCATTCTATCCCCCACTCTACGAAATTCGTTCGTTACACAAAACGTAATTCGTCGAAATCCGTTGATTTCGTAGAGTGGGGGATAGAATGATCATATTGATCATTCGCTCGTTTGGTGTAAACCCACCTTGAATCGTTAAGTTTACGGATTAAGACCCGTTTGTCGTTGAAGTATGAGTGTATGTTCTTGTTTTCCATGAACGTAAAAGTTTCTAAATAAATATCTTGGGACATATTACACAAATCGACTTAAGCTCTGAAATGGAATTCGAGATCAAAAATGTAAACAATCTATGACAATGACATGACATTACAAAGTCAATGTTAAAGTGACATTCCAGGGGTATAAAACATTTATATCGAATGTAGTTTTTAACACTTTTGTAAATTAACGTCGCATTTTGAGATTGGTTTTTTTATTTAATTTTATTTAACACTTCACTTACAACTATCCTTACAGGTACTAAACCTAAGACAATGTTTTATGTGTAGATGTAGATATGCGAAATTCAAAGTAGGTATGTTCGATACACAAAGTATCACAATCGTTACCATATTTTTGGATATGACAATAAAAAACATACATCTGAGTGTCGACGGTTCCTGATTACAAAAACAAAACCTAGAAAATTTACTAGAATGATGTAAATAATCAACATAATCAATGTTTGAAAACGAATGTCGTGTTTACTTTAATCTTTAGGATAGTCGGAGAACGAATTTCAGTCTACATCTTAGTTACGATCGAATCCATTTCGATTAAAATATGAAAATGATGGATTTGTAGGTAAAAATACTAAAATCTGTATACTTTGTAATGCTAAATTTTAGGAGTAAAAATTCATAAAACAGTCATTTGGTGCACCCTCTTATTTAGATTTTTGAAATACATAGTTATAAATGCGAACCCTCTTAAATGGTTCTTAGTGTAGTTACCGTATTAAATTACGAATAAACTAGTTATTGTTATAACTGCGAACCAAATGTTTAAGATTTCTTATCATTGCCAGTAGTATAAATTAAACACCTTACATTTTATTAAAAGTAGCGAAATATATCATGATTTTTTTTTTATATTTCGCTTAATGTTTTGTATTAAAACTTTGTAAAATATTTAAAAACTCTGCGTACCGTCAGTGACGGTAAATACGCATTTTTTATAAGTATTTGAATGATTTTAGATTACCCCCCTCTCGTGATTATTTTTTTGTGGTGGTATCCCATTTGTTTACATTTTTGATCTCCAATTCGATTTCACACCTTAGTCCCACGGTAAGCTCAATTAAGGCATGTGATGTGGGTACCAAGCGACGATATATATAATAGATAGATACATATAGATACTTAAATACATGGACAGCCACGACCAAGGAACAAATATTTGTGATATACTAAAATATACAAATGTGTAAATACACAAGTAATGCCCTCGCCAGGATTCGAACCCGGAACCTCCAGCTTCGTAGGCAGGGTCACTACTAACTAGGCTACGGAGGCTGACGATATCGTCTAACAAATGAGAGATCGGTCCATCTACCCTACCCGTTAAAGATAAAACGGGGTTTCAATAAAGTACGAACCAGCGAACGTAGGCAAAACCAAAAATTTCAATAGTTTATCGGGACAAAAATCAGGGAAGCATGAGCGGGCGAGGCGTTTCGATAAATGTTTTAAGGGAGCGTAAATCATTACTGTACCCGGTCGGGGTTTATAGGCTCTGAGAGGCTGTAGAACATTCTGGATGCGGCAAAATAATAGACAAGAGTATTTCTCAAAAATATTGTATATTTGGATCACGTCTTCGACATTTTTTTTAATTTATTGAATAAAACAGTTTTATAAATTACAATAATTTTGGCAAGACCCATCATTGGCAAAACCTTGAAGGGGTTTGTGTGCCGATGGGGAGTTCGATGGATATCTGTCCAGACATTATATTAGAAATTATAACTAACATGCGACTCAAACTATTTAACTATTCAGCGAAACGACTTGTACACGTTGTTTTTTGGTCGGGGGTACTCCTTGATGAGGGTTCTGATATTGGATCGAGACATATCGAGCATTTTTTGCATGGCCTGTTTCGCTGAATTTTTAAATAGCAATTACCTATTGACTTATAATATTAATAATTACATCTAACCTACAGAATTGGTTCGTTAAAATTTAGGAGGTGGTGTTTAATTATCTTTTTTATACATTTTTCATTTCTCCTTCTCTCTCCCACATCTACTGGCAATTCTTTTAGTAGCTTAGGTAATTAATAGAAGGCTCGTAGAGAATGCTCTGTGGCATTATGTCCGCCTTTTGTACGATAAGATTTTCTTTTGTGCAATAAAGATTAAATAAATAAATTATAGGCTGGTAGAGTCAATGACGCTGAGCAAGATCCACCACATTCCCCAAAATGTCCCAAAACGTTTGTATGAAACATTCCTTTTTGGTTACCAAAAATGTATAGGAATCTGGTAACAAAAAAGGAAATAACAAACTTTCTTTTCAAATCTACAAACTTTTTGAGAATTCCTTACAATATTTTAACGTCAAACGGGTCTTAATCGCGTAAACTTACAAGTATACTTACCTTAGGCACTGCGAGCTACACTAAGCTATGAACTATCGGATATAAACACGAACAAAAGATACGCACTCGCGCGTGAATAAAAGAGACACGGCCATAATCGCCCAGCTATCAGCTATCATCGCCGGACGAGTATCCCCGTCTCTCTTTTATTTACACGAGAGTGCGTATCTTTTGGTTGTGTTTATAGCCGATAGTACATAGCTTAGTAGCTCGCTGTGAGACCAGTGCCTTAGTAGCTCGCGGTGAGACCAGTGCCATTCCCTATGTCAAAAATATCATTTAAAAAGTCTCATCTAACTCTTACGACCTTCTGAACCCCGGGTACTTTCCAACGCTCGCTCGTGGGAGCCCTTGGTACCCAACCCCATATAATCTGCACTGACAGCCTACCCACACTTTATTGATAATTCGTGAACCTTATAGCAACAGCCTAAGGTCCTCCGAATGTCTGTTTGCTGTTAGAGCACCGGTGTTTTATGATATCCTGGTTATGTAGGTGCTTATTATGAAGAAGACTTTGTAGAAGGAAGATTAATTTTATAGAGACATATTTATTTGTAGATTTTTGTGACCACATTTCTTACAATATTCTGAAGCAATTATTCTTAGGGTCACACTAAGGGCTTGTTTCACCATCTTCGATTATAAAAAGCCGGCTTCAACCGATTTCTCTAAGATTTATAATACTCAAAAATAAAACTCTTCTGAACATAATCGGCCTAGCCACTCGACACTGCTACACTACCCGACATGCTCTTGGCCGGTTTTTAATTTTCTTTCAATAGTTTCAAAGCCCAACCCAACAACATAGTACAGGTGTAGTGAGAAATTATTTGCCTTCGGAAACGTTCGTAAACACATGCTGTTTCAGGCAGTGTCACCGAGTCTGACTGAAGTAGCATGACAGCTATTACTGTCAGTCTCAGTGAGATAGACTGAAACAGCATGACGTTGACGAACGTTTCCGAAGGCAAGTCATTTCTCACTACATCTGTACCGAATCCAACGATACCCCTTAAAACCTGGTGGATTCCTCGAAGGGATGAATTAGTTATAATAGTTCAGTAAATGATAACAAATATTAGTAACTGTCTAACCTAGGACCGCGTAATTATACCCGTAACAACCGTACAGCTTCAAAAATATGTGATCGAATTTGAACCTTATGTTATAGACATAGGCTTTTAACTGTATACATGAGAGTGACTAATAAGTTCACGCACACGGAAACTATAGAACATACTGAACTTCAGTGAACGGAATTATGTTTTTTGGTATTTAATATTTTAGTAGCAGGAAAAGAAATAGAAAAATAGTGTCTAGGTATATTTGTAATACGCTTTTAGTTCTTTCACCCCTCTAAAAGTATTAGTTTCTGTAGGTTTCGGTCTGATTGTGAGTAGCTCTGTGAATTGAAGAAATAGTTTGTCGCCGATACTGTCTAATACGTCAATTTTTGATCTAATTTACTTTCGAGCGAAACGTATTATTTTGGACCCATTTCTCTATTTCAACAAGTATTCCATGGATTCTTTTCCTATTTTGTTACCATTTTCCATACACTTTGTATCAAAATAAGAAATCGGGAAAATGAATGGAAATGTTAATAGTACATTATTGCAGAGGCCGGGAAAGCGAATTTCGTGGATGAGTATTTTTTTTCGGACGAAGCGAAGCTGAGGCCGACAATTACATACGAATCCACGAAATTCTATTTCCGTCCGAGGCACATATAGGACTTTTCTCCAAACATGCAAGGAAATAAAACAAAATTTATTACAATCGATTAAGTAATTCTTCTTGCAAATTGAATAACAATTGAAAAGAAAAAATCTCTTATGATTCCCGCCTAAACTTTTTTTTAATGCATGGTCGTTCATAAAAAATAGTAACGATATCTATGGTTTCATTAAACCGTACCTACACGACCTGACACACCGAGGCGTTTGTAACTCATGATAGAACGAGACGGCCATAGATTTGATCGCCGTCTCTCGCTCTATCCAGACCAGGCGTTTGGTCGTGGCTTTAGAATTTGGCTGTATGCATTTTTTTCAAAGTCCAAAAGTAGTTTTTAAGAAGTAAAAAACAATACATTAATGGATTTTAGTACAATTTCGCGGCCGCAAAAACTGTACAATAATGAAAATCTTTTTTTTTAATTTGAGCTGGTACATAAGAAGGTACTTCGCGTTTCGTTTTTGCTACATTAATGCGAACATTTCCGAGCATATTGGAGAAAACATTTTTTTCCTTTTGGGATCGAAAGAGCTTGTGATTCTGAATAGAAATAACCCAAAATAAAAAGAAATGCTCAAATAGCGAAGGTTAATCCTAGTACAGTATGTACAAACTTACCAGGGGCACATAAGTATAGCAGCTATTCAAAGGTTTTCCCTGTCCTCCCTTAGTTGATAGACGTGGCGAAACTTTTTCTAGGCTCCCTTACCCCCTGTCGAGGGGAGGGTTTACTATTAAATAATCATTTCGGACCGTAGGTGCGGTATTTACTTGTAGAAATTAGTGCTGGCGGTTTATGCGGCCCTGGTACTTTTTTAGTTGTTATTGTTTTATTTTTAACCGGCTTTAAAAAAGGAAAGAGGTTCTTCTTTGACTGTTGACTGTAAATTACTATTTTCGAGAATCGTGAACCGATTTTTTATTTTTTTTATTTAACGGGTGTAACTCCGAGATGGTCGCGTTAGCATAAAGTCTGGACCTGATGATGGGATCTTGGAGAAATCGGTTGTCTGTGTTTTTTAATTTGGTGATTATATCAGTATTAAATGACTAATTTAATTTAGTGAAGAGTTCTGGTTTATCTTTGGATCTATTTGGCGGTTTATTCCCTTAGAACCGGCTTAGGCATTTGTTTGTATTTGTAAATTTACCATTAAATACTTGCAATTCCAGAGATACATCGTAGTTGTCTGAATTTTCCTATACAAATTGAACGATTAAGTTATTAAATAAGCCGTTAATTAATTGAGCCGGTGGTAGGGTATTTTTACTAGTACCCGCCTGGTTGGCTACCACCGTACATTCGGTGTAAACGCCCGTGAAATGACTTACCTTCGTGTTTGCCGTGTTTCGGGGTCAGCCGGTGTATTTACCAGCATCTAGCGGGCCAGCAAGGCGGTGGCAACTAACAGGTTACTGATTGTCTCCTGTTCGTTGCCGCCGCGATTTGGGCTCTACTTTTCACTTACGATCAGGTGGAGTGGAGCCACTTTGTTGTGCCAACGTTATTTTTATTGGGTCGGCAACGCGCATGTGACACCCTGAGGTTGCAGGCGCCCATAGGCTACGGTGACTGCTTTCCATCAGGCGGGCCGTATGATTGTTTGCCACCGACGTGGTATAAAAAAAAAAAAAATAAAAAAAAAAATAACTTGATCTCGTGTGAGATTGTCAAAAGCCCTTAAATGAAATGTCCCTTACTGAGACCCCTTTATATGTATGTACAGTTAGCACGATAAGTAAACGCGTATAAAAAAGTCTAAAGTCTATATTACATTGCCACAAGCTCTTTTACTCATCTATACGTGTATATACTTTAGATGTTCACCGTACAAACGTGAACACAAATAACTGACCACTAGTGAGCTTTATTACAATAGGTATAGAGTCCACGGTGAGTAGTGTGTATATCTGTACGGTGTAGATATTGAAAGAATACCCCTGTTTGGCCGAGGCCGGGCACCGAAGCGTCCTTTCTTTGTCCGGTGGGAGAGGGTGGATGCAAAAGTTATATTATTATTTCTTTTCTTCTTATAGGTCGAATGTAAAAAAAAATTACTTAGACTAAGGCCTCAAGCAAAACAAAAATCACGATCGCGTCAGTTGTATCTAACAACCTTCGGCAGTAGTAAAACTGAACAAATTTAAAATTTGAATTTGACGCCATACAAAATTTTACTTAGTAACACAAAAATTATGACGTTAAATTTTGTTTTATTTTTTTTTACAATTGTATGTCATGTAAAACAACATACAAAAGGTTTACATTTCATTAGTTACATGCTGCATAAAAAATAATATTTATATTTTATCAGTGACACATATTTTTATTCTGTAGAAACCAATTTGAATATAGGCGTTTTGTTTTGTGTTTATTAGATGTAAAACACTATTGTATAAAATCATAAGGCGTTTTACAGTTTTACACACACTTTATGTTATTATTTTGACTAGTCTTGCAAATTGATAACAGCATCGTGAAACTGTTCAAATAATCGTAAACTGTTAGTTACTAATGTTACTATATGAAGAGTTATACAGGGTGTTTTTTTTTCGACCGTTCAAATTCTACGTAGTGAATGTGTAGGTCATACTGACCAACTTTTACTATGGGGACAAAGTTGAAATCGCGAAAAAAAAATCAGCTGTTTCATACAAATTGGCGGCATTACGCCGGCCGAAATGTATGAAACAGCTGATTTTTTTTTCGCGATTTCAACTTTGTCCCCCTTTTGTGAACGGTCGAAAAAAAAACACCCTGTATACAATGAAACAATTTATTTAAGGTACCTTAGGATAATTCCAAAAGTAGTGTAATTCCTAAAATCACATCACTCGTAATAGTCGTAATTACATCGTCTTAAGTATCACCTTTCGGGATTATCCGGCCTTTTTTCACATTCGGCACTACCCCAATACCCTTTATATTAATTTCTGAAATGTTATTCACAAATGAAATTCCTAAATTTTGATTAATTTGTCATTTAAACATATAAATAAACAAAAAAGTCATTTACAAGAGTTGCGTCGTACTAAATCCACGCTCTATGAAACATCTATCAAAGTATCACTTCTTGCAACCCCGAACCGCCCGGTACCCTTAAGCGGGCTTCACCCCGACCCCCGGGGTTGCGAGGGGGGCCTCTTAATTATTGTCACACATGAATTATTTTGATATCGACGCGTCTCGAGCAGGCGATGGGGTCTCGGTTTCTTTTGCTGTCTCTCGGACTATGCTTTGTCAAGATAGGGTGATTCTATTTTGTTATGTATCTGAGTAACAATGTGAATAATTAGTTTTTCAAAATAATAAAAAAACGTGGATTAAAAATAATTTAAAAGCAGCATTATGTCAACAATCTTAAACGTAAATTAATTGGTTAGTATTTAAGACGTACTTTGCAAATGGGTTTTTAATAAAAAGACATCTTAACCATTAAAAAAATACCTATAACATTTAATTTAATCAGATAAAATTAAATGTTAACTCTGTTCTTTTTTCTCGTATGACTGAAGAAAAAGAAAAAGATAGATAGTTAAATATCTAAGGATTGAAAAATCTGCCTTTAAAGTTTTAGTCACTCCTTTTTTTAAAGGTTTTGTACTTTATTTCTACAAGAAATCACGAGCTTTTTCGATCAAAATATTAAAATAAATCCCTACATTTCCATTTTGTTTTGCTACACTTTTCGCATAAAAAGCTGTAATGGGTTCGCAAAATACTTTGGAAACAATAAAAGCCTGTTGGTATGAAAAATCTATTTTTTGACATAAATTTATTTATAATATCATTGTTCCATAAACCACTACATATATTATTTGTATAATCAACAAGTCGACAATAAAAAAACAATATCTCTCTCTCATTTATTATTAAACTGACATTCACTACTGAAATTACGCCGATACAATATTTTCTCTCCAACACTCGTTTTCCGATTTCTCCCCTTTTCGAAGGCTTTAATACGTCCGAATAAGGTTGAAAATAGAGTATCAAAGTCAAAGTAATAAATTACTTGACAAGAGAGCCATAATGTTATCGTCTGGCGTTGAATTTTACACATGACATGCATTTTGACATTTAAAGCCCAAATTAAACGTTTAAAATTCATTGGTGATTTAAAATGAGATTTTTCAAGTTGTCATGCGTAACAAGCAATATGATTTGGACATTTCCAACTTTGAATTAAAGGACTCCACAACAACATCCTACAGGCCAAAAACAAAAAAATCGGATGTTTTAATATAATGCATAGGGTAAATAATTGCTAGTAACTGGCCAATCTCCAGTAACTGGACACCTTATAAGAAAATTAACTCTACGTGCTTATGAAATTTTCCTCTTCAAGAAAACTTCATATTTTGTGAACTATTTCATCTTCCTGAATTTTTCACTATCACATATTGCCATTATTTATAAGATTATTATAGTTGTATTTTTATCATTTATAGTCTCATAAGGGTCGATAAACAAAATTTTACATCAGAGTTTCTGTGTTACAATGTAAAAATAATTTGTAAAAAAAAATTTACCTCGACATCAAAAAAATTTTTGTGACAAAAAAATTTTACTTCGTAACGAATGGCATTGAAAAAGGGCGACATATAATATTTTGATGCGATCGTGATTTTTCTCTTCATTACGGCATTAACTTAACTGTGTACAATTTTTATGAAATCGACCCATAAGGCTGAAACTGAAGAGAGAAAGCAGACTAGAAAATACGAACTCTGATATTACATCATTTTCAACGTAATGTTTCTAGTAGAGTATGTTTTCCTTTATATTTATTTATCTAGCAATCATTTTTACTTTACTTTAGAAACGAGTAACATTTAGAACCGTACCGTAGTTACCGAAATAATTACTTTGCACAACATTTTACTCATTTAACGTGCCAAAGCACGGGTGTCCGGCAAATAGGTCGCCAGTAATCCTCTAACCAGATAGTGTACCAACTTTAATTTTCCAAATTCACCTGCCGTTTATGTAATTTGCCCCCATACATGCCTCCCCTAGGGGTCTAATGTAGGGGGGACGGGTACCGTCGCTCGAAGGAAAGGGTGGCGGGCAATTTTTTCTGATTTTCCCCTCCGCCCTTTTTACCCGATAATACCCTATACCCTAATGGTCGCTCGCTTCCTTTTCGGCGTTTTTTGCTACAAGATCGAGACGTATTTTTTACCCGCTAGTAATTTTCCCGTTTCCTGCTGAAATGAAAAATAAACGACGATTCTTTTATTGACACGTGATTCCGTTGACGCCGCGGGACGGCGCTAAGTGTCCGTTTTTAAGGTTAGATTTGGCTTTGGTGCTTTTTTATGTCTAGCTGGTTTTCGACTGACTACCAATGATATTTTTGTGGCTTGATAATTATCATAGCTGGGAAGTAATCATCGCTTAAAGGTTTTTACAATTTTGATATTTTTTCTAAATATGATGGAAGAAAGGGAGTGAAATTGTACATATTTATACATACAGGATTTAAGAGTACATCTTGTTCTAAATCCAAGTAATTTTCACTTGTGATGATTCGGAGTTTTAGTAATGATGAAAATGTTTCTTGTGTATTCAGTTTTTGGGGTGGAACTCAGTTTATTTTCGTAGAGAGAGGGTTAGCGTTTCGCAATCAAACTGAAATTATTAATCTCGTGTACGTACAAACACACATTACTTTTATTTTGCCTTCGATAAATTTCCAAACCGTACCTCCCTGCATAATGCATGCAGAAAAAAGTAGGGAAAATGGAGAAAATGGAGAAAAATCGGGGCTCTCCCTCCGGGGGATCTTGGGCACCACCTACCAGGGCCGCAAGGGGCGCAGGAGGTTAGGACGTCCGCTAAGATTAATACGGTACAGTTCGCTCGCCCGGCGCCGCAGCCTTCATTAAAAATACTAGACCGGGCCCTTACGAAGGGTTTGAAAAAGCCGCAGTGCGTATATGCGTGTACTTGGGCCGGGTATTTCATGTACAGGACTCTGTATGATATGAATGATATGATACATGGCTCTGTGTGCTTAGCCCAAAACGACAAAAAAATTGCTTAAGTTCCTTTTTAGCCCAGAGGTTATGGCGCTTGTAAATGGCCATATATAATATACGTTTACATTGTACAATTATGTATAAAGTGTCGGTGCGGGCACTTCGACAATCAACTTCAAAACATTGTTCACTGTTAAAAATGCATGTCCAAGATGATTTTATAATTATAAAGTACTTATGACAATAAAAATGAAAAATGCTCCCGGACAGACATTGGCTAAATTTGTAGCCGAAGTTAAAAAGAAGATTTTCGCTCGCTTTAATTTGAGTTACTAAGTAGGATGGCTGGAAAGTACGTAGTAAGGGAACTGATGAACAGTTATAATATACATACTAAATATGTACGTATATGGCTTGGTGACTCAACGTCTTTGTGACGTTTGATCCTTTATCTGACTTATTAGGCTGCTACGCCGTAGCTAATGCTACGAAAGTATTTTTTTTCTACTAACGTATAGTTAAACCTATTTTTTGGTTTATGTTAGCATCATAACTTTTGTAGTATGCGTGACCTTGACCTTTTAAATCTAACGGTCGAGAATTGACGCCTTAACTATGTTCTTGCTATGAATAAAACATTAGTACCTTTCATTTTACTCATTATCAGGTCCCTTCTTTTGGAACATTCAGCTTTATTTTAGAGACGACTAAATGTAAACATAAATTACAACATTTTTTTTTTGTATCTTTGTGGCGTTTTACCTTTTTGTGAAAGCCAAAATCATAGTTGATTGAAGAAGGTATAGTTATCGTGCACAGTGTCTGTTACGTACATACTACATACATAACATAACTACTAGGTACATAACTTTTCTAGACTATACATAATTTGTATTTTTAGGACAGGAATATTTATAAAATATACATCGGTGATGGACATGGCAACCAATTTTCACGTTCCTCGCAACCATAATTATTCACCTATTACTTTTTTGTATACCAAGGCAACATAAACCCGCAGCCATTCATAGTTAACACGAATGTCCAGCGCTTCTTGCATGCGGCGGGGTTATTATTTCTAGCTCCGACCCCCTCGCGGCTATGCTGCCTTGGTACTTTGGGACTAAGCGCACTGTTTGTAGGCAAAAAGTTGACGTCCCCCCCTCGCTTACGCTTTTAAACCTCAAGCGTCCAAGTGCGGGGAATATGAAATTTTCGAAATGATAAAGCCGGTAAATAATAACTGCTAGTACGCCGGGCGCGCCGGCCGTCTGCTGTACTGCTTGCAAAAAAAGTCTAATATTTCTTGTTAATTGTACCGTATATTTTTAGCGTTCCGTAGCCATAATAGCAAAAACGGAACCCCTATACTTTCGTTCAGGCCATTTTGTTTGTGTCTATCCCTATGTCACATTATGTGACCCGCATAGGTAGCACATTTACATTGTTTTACTATCCTGACGTTCATATTGCTCCCACATTGAATGTTATAAATAAATATCTATGTTATAACGTAATATAAAACAAGGACAATGTTATAGAATACTAGAATGTCAGGAATTGTATCGTTTTCATTTCCCCCCCTGTTTCAAATTCAAAGTCTCCTTTTGTTTGGCTAACAGATGTGAATCGCGTTATATTAATTAAATACTTGAACGCGAACTTAATGTTATTTTTGTTTTGTCTTCGTAGGAGTTAAAGTTTCGGCTCCCATGTAAATATTATGAAATCATTCCTTTATTTGCCATCATTACTCTCGGCACATATACACTAAATTAAAATGTAATTACGACATAAACTACTTAAATATCTTCTGGCTTTCTTATGTTATAAATGTTATATAAAGGAAATTAAATACTCGTCCCTAAAGTGTGCAGATCTTTCTGACGCTGACAAGTTACTTGTAGTACAGTTGACTACTGAGAGATGTATCCACTTTTTCAACTTATTAATATGCAGTAAGTTGGAGATGTGGAATCATCAGTTTGTGGTTGACTGTACATGTGCAGATGTGAAAAAACCTGTTGCACAGGGACATAAACGTCTCGCATATGCGATTAATAACGAAAACAATAAAATAAAAACTGTGAACCGGTGGTTTTATCATTCTAACATGGCTTGGTAATTGCATAAGTTTGTACAGCTGAATTTTTACAGTTTTTAGATGATTATAATGAAGACGTTACTATCTTTGAAAATACTGGAAACATGCTGACTGAAATATACCTATTTAAAAAATATTAATGGCACGTGTAGAGTGGTTTTTATACGTAACTCCTTTGAATTTCCCTGAATTTGTCGTCCAATCCAACAAATCAGGGAAATTATTAAAAATTTCCACCTGTACTATAAATATTTTGAAAACACATTGTAGAAATATATGTGTGCGAATGAGCACCATAATGCAACACAACCTTTTCCGAATGATTACACTAATTAAAAAAAAAACACTTTTACCCAAAGAAAGTTCCCCATACAAACGGCTCTTAATCGCGTAAACTTACGTTTAATTTTATCCTTATGTTTCGGGTATAACGTAAATTTACGCGACTAAAACCCGTTTCAAATACTGATAATGTGATAATCGTGAAATATTAAATCAATATAAAGTACCCTAACCTCGTAGTCGTAAGTCCTGCAGTTCACTAAGGAAACCGCCTTGCTGTCAGCGCTGTGTCTGTGCTGCGGCAGCGTCGAGCCTAAAAATGGTATTCACTAATGTACTTTATACGACACTAGTGCTCGGCGACGAATGCGGCGTAAGCTGGAACTACATTGCGTCGAAAGTTTGACGATTAATGTATGAACTTCGTATTCTCTAACGAAAAACAGCGACGAACTCGCCCACAACCTCGCTCACAGCCTCGATTCCTAATGTCAAATCAAACAGCTAGGATTTTAGACAAGGCTGTCTCGACATCGAGCTCGTTGACGAACGCAGCGTCGAATGTGTCAATAAGAGAATAGCATAGCTGGCCTATTAGAAAAAGTATTTGAAAATGTTAACCTATTTGTTAAAAGAATACTGAGTAACTTTTTTTTAAAGGTTCAAAACAAAAGCAACTGTTACTACGGTAAATTTAAAGATAAGATTTTAATAATTTGTACTTGTGTAAATACATCGCGACTTACTTGGCTGTATTATTATTTTGCATCCTTCTACAAAATAGTACATTATGATACAAGTGCGAAAAAAATTAAGTTCGAAACGAGTGAAGATAAAATAAAGCACGACCGAATGGAGTTCCTTACGAATTTCCTTTTCTAACGTGTATCGTGTAAGTTTTTCAGTACATGTGGCACTCCAAAGATTTCCACTTGACATAAAATGAACCACTTCTCGCACTACCGCATAAAAAATTCCCGTCGTACCGTCTGTACTGAAAAATACCAATTTTCTTACGCTCCGACTTTTCTGCAGTCAGTACTCGGCCAGCGGGGTTCGTGTGTCTGCTTTCACATTTCCCGCTCGCAACGTAAGGCGCCCCCATCGCCGCCGCCCGCTGCGCCCCTGGTACCCCCGTTTTATTCTACCGACGAAATAATCAATTTGCGACTTAATTAATTAAGAAAAAGTTGAGTGTGAGATTCTAGTGAAACTGAAAAACCAAACAACTTTGAGTTATGACATTTTTTCATCACACTTGCTGTCTAAGCGCCCCATTGCTTGCATGCACAGCGGGAATAATAGAAAAGTGAAATTCTAATAGAAATGTCAGTATATGGACGTTCTAGATCTATTAGAGCCAAAGTCAGAGTCAGTTTGGAAAAAAAAGACTGACGATAGAAGAGGGAACAATTTGTATATTTTTCATACGGCAACTAAACTAGGCATAAATAACACTGCGAAGGTAAACATTACAATTATTAAATACTTGCCGATTTCTAAGAATGGACTTTTGACAGTTTAGAAATTAGCTTTATATAATATATAATGACGTTAAGACTATCGGAAAACTGGTGAGTCTCCCTCATATTAATAAGGATCAATCTATAACTGTCAAAAGTTCATTCTTATAAATCGGCAACTATAGCGCAATACTCGTTATCAGCAATAACCTAAGCGTTGCAAGTGTAACAAACGGAAATTACCCCTGCAAAACCTACTTCACGGGCTCAAAGGAGGCGAAAAGTCCATAGGATACTCATATTCTTGTGTAAATACAACTTAAATGAGTGACCAGCGTAAGTTATATGGCTTCATCTACATAACAATATTTCTGGCTTCCGAGTAATTGGCTGAGGGGTGAATGTCGCAGATGAAAATGTTTCGATGGCCGTTTTTTTACCGTTTATGTTTCTCGCACTTGGGTGAATCAACTTTTTTCTGTCTGTTATTGCCATGGTTACGGTCGCCTGAGTCACGATTGTTTTATGCAAAATTATGCTACTTAATTCATGCAAACATGTATATAGTCCATGTTTGTAGATGGCTCAATAAGGAAAGGGTTTATTAACACCAGAAATGCCGTGTGGTGACGGCAGTAAGAATACATTTGTCACTACCCCAACTCCTCCTGTGGGTGTCGTAAGAGTCGACTAAGGGATTGAAGTGTCACTGACCATTCTACAAGATTGATGATGGGCAGCAGCGTCATCATAGTGGACACATTACTGCGATACCCAATCCGCTTGCCCAGCGTGGCGATTATGGGCATTTACCTCCTAATGCATCTATACGCATAGTTAATAGGAGAGGCCTACGTCCAGCAGTGGACTAACATAGGCTGATGATGATGATGATGATGATGATGAACACCAGAAAAATGCATGTTTGCATAGTTTAAGTATCATAATTATGCATAAAACCAGCGTGACTCAGGCGACCGTAACCATGGTAATAACAGACAGAAGAAAAAAAGTTGATTCACCCACTTACACTTAAAACGGCTAGGGTGACGGAAGACAAAAAGCATCGGAAACATTTTGGCGTGACGCCAAAATGTGGGTATAGTGTGACATGCGATTTTCGACAGCCATTTTGATTTCTGACGTTATATAGAATGGTTTTGGATACCAAAGAAATCAGCCTCGTATTGTAGGGTAAAAATATGTATACACTTTTTTACTTATTTGTGGAGCAGGTCTAAAATTGTATATATATTTATGCCCCTGACTGTACCAACATAGGTATCTATTTTTATTTATTTAGATTGAATAGTAGGACATCCACCCACAAGATGCACAGATGACCTTATGAAGGTTGCCGGGACGCTGGATGCAGGTCGCATCTAACCGGTACATGTGGAGGTCCAGAGGGGAGGCCTATGTTCAACAGTGGACGTCTTATGGATGAGGTGATGATGATGAGATTGAATAGTTGGGGATATATTGTTTGTTTCCATATTCGATCTTACAGTAAAAGTTATTAAAAATCATTAATAGATTCTTGTTTTATTAACTTGTATCACCATTGACAACGTTTCAAAATTGTCGATGTCCCTAAATCGAAAACCATTTCTAGATATACGCATGTAAATCACAAAAAAAGTATTTACTTTTTTTGCAATATTTTTGTTAAAAATCTTAAAGACAGATACTTAAAGGGGAAGTGACGTCACATAGCTGATTCAGAGCTGCCATTATTACCAAAAAATCTTGTGTTTGGAATGTCACTTGTGTTTAGCAGTGACATTTGACAGTTGTTACCGTTTTTCGTCGTTTTCTTACGTGTATGAAACATCACTAGTGACTTACGCTCTTTCTGCTCGAAGTAGTAATAAAAAGGGATTATCGCATTCGTACTAAAACAGTAATTTTTTTTATTAAAAAATACGTATTTCTTTTAATTTTGAGTTCTTTCAAAACAGACAATAAAAACTAGCACTAAAAATATGAAATGTTGTCAATTGTAACACCCTGTACTGATAAACACACAGACAACATAAGATAAACATAACAGCGAGCTAGAAAAGTTTTTCAAAGCAATAGGAGTCTGTCGCTAAGAATTAATTTGAAGGGGATGCAGAAATTAGCACCCCTGCCTCCCCTAGGGCTCCACGGAACCCACAATAATTATTGACTGATCATTGTGAAGGAAAAAAATATATCTGTGAAAAACTTGTGCATTTTCCTTAGCGGACCTGGATGCTTAGCCAAGTTGCCAATCGCTAGCGCTTAGTAGCGTATCGTAGTTTTTCTTCACTGTCACTCTTTCTTATTAGTGCGTCAAAGACAGGTAGCTGCCTTTCGTTTACGATTGACGATTAAGCGTTAGCGATAGGCAACTTGTCTAAGCACTCTGGGCTGATAGCTGGTTGATGATAATTGATAAGCTGCAATCGTATTGCATGGACGATCGTATTAAGGTGGATTTAGATCACACGAGCGAATGCTCATTCTATCCCCCACTCTACAGTCTACAGAAACTTTATATTACTCCTGTAGACTTCTACTCTGTAGCCCATAGTTGGGTGGTTTCACGGTTTATACTTAACTAGCGACCCGCCCCGGCTTCGCACGGGTACTATACCTACATAAAAACTTTCCTTTTGAATTACTGTACCTATAAAAAAAATCTCATGAAAATCCGTTGCGTAGTTTTAAAGATTTAAGCGCACAAAGGGACATAGGGACAGAAAAAGTGACTATTTTATACTATGTAGTGATTTAAAACGTTGCATAAGGTTAATAGACCGGAACAACATCCAACCCGACATTTAAAAATATAATAACGCCTTCATACTTGACCCGAACCCCCCTTATAAATTTTACCTTAAAAATCCGCAAATTCGGGGCCGGGGCACGGTTGTCCCGGAAAGGGTCCGAAAGGGATTTGCCTTGGGATCGGGCATTCCGTACACTTATACAAAATGTCCAATATGAGGGACCCCGGAGGGCCGAGGCCGAACCCTGGGTCTGTAAACAAAGAAGTTTGTTGCCGACGGCCGAGGATAAAATGCTTTAAGGGGAAACGGGCTTGTGGCCTAGCGGTAAAACGCACGGCTGCTACGCCTGCTACGCAGCGGTCGTGATTTCGAAAAAGAAAGGTTCGTGAAAGAATTGGTTTATCAAAAACTTATGTACGAAATATTATTTAATATTCACATGTGCTTTACGGCGAAGGAAAACATTATGAGGAAACCTGCATACCAGGGATCCGATAACGGTTTTTTCTCCATACAAAATAACGGTTCGAATTCCGTTCTTTTTCGTTCTTCAGTATATATTTTTTTGTTAATGGAGTAATTGAAAAATATGATGTGAATAATTACATAAAATGTTGAAGAATACATAAAGAGCGTAAAACATTTTAAAATATTGTGCTATATCGAGGTTTTTCTAAAAAACCGGTTCCGATCCTTGGATGCGACTAGCACAGGACCGAGGAAAGTGGCGTAATAAAGAAGAGGTCTATACTCAGCAGTGGGTGGACACGGGCTGAATAGATAGATCGTTTGGTAGCCAGATTTGGTAGCTGGCTGCCAAATACTAAATATGGTTTCCCGCCTGCTTTGTAATGGGAATAACTGTCCCATCTCGTAGCCAGATTTGGCACAAACCTGGTTACAATTCGGTAATGGTAAGTTTCTATTTAACGCCAGTTACCTGTTGGGATTTTATTCCCATTTCGAAGCTGGTTACGAAACTTTGGCTACCAAACGGTACTAAAGGGGATTTCTTTGAACTCTTTATTTTAAATTATTATTCGCAACTTCTGTAAAAATGCAGTTTAAGAAAAAACAACTGCAGCTTAGCCTGATAACATGTACCTATTATAACGACAAACGGTTCTTAATCGGGCAGATTTTTATTTTGTTGTAGTTTTTTAAAATTTTCTAAATTTGGATTTTTTCATATTTTTTCTACTCAAAATCGCGAGCTCTTTCGACACTCATTACCAGAAAAAAGTGTCCCGAGAATTCCATACATTTTTTTGTTTTCCACTGAGTTACGGTCGAAGGAAGTGTATGAAAAATAGGATGGATATACTCAATGGATTTTTTTTGGGACAATTTTTTATTTCTGTCAGGATTGAAAGAGCTCGTGATTCGAGAGCAGAAAAAATTTAAAAAAGTCCAAAGTTGGAAAATTTTAAGAAACTACAGCAAAATAAAAATCCGCCCATTCGCGTAAATTGTTTTACTTTTACTCGTTTAACAAAAAAGGCAGCTCACGTTTCCTCTTAAATTTAACATTTCGGATACGTTTCGCCTAAATCTGCTAACTTTTTCTGAATAACAAAGAAATGATATCATCATTATCATCATCATCTCAGCCATAACACTTCCACTGCTGAACATAGGCCTCCCCTCTGGACCTCCACATGTACCGGTTAAATGCGACTTGAAATGATATGAGTAGAGAGAATTATCGTCATATACTGCAGGGTTAGCACATGATTTAAGCGACAGGATCGGTATATAGTATCCCTAAACTGAAGTGGCAGTAGCACATTGTACGTAGAACCGATGTCCGTTGGGCGGAAAGGTTTTTGAGTGGCGGCCACGTACCGGAAGGCGCAGCGTGGGTAGGGCCCCGCAAGGTGGACTGATGACCTGTTGAGGGTCGCAGGAGTCCGCTGGATGCGGATGGCATAGGACCGGTCTTTATGGTAATCTTTGGGGGAGGCCTATTTTCAGCGGACGTCTTTGGCGTGATATGATGATGATCTCGTCAACATGTTATCCGTCCTTCTTTTATTAACATAGTTAGTAAAAAACAGGAAGTCTATCTCGCGGCGACATACTGTCGCACCAATCATGTGCTAAGCCTACTATAATAGCCTTAGCACATGATTTGTACCTACGACAAAATGTCGCCGCGAGAGAACACCCGTCTTTTACTAACTAAGGTAAGTGTGGGTAATTCCGGCATATTTTATTTGTAGGTAAAGTCCGTCATACGCGTCTTATATAGTTGAGTTAGGGGTGAAAGTCAGTTGGTAGACGGACTTTTCCGATATACGGTATTACCCGCATTGACCTTATATTAATAAAAGAGGGACGGATAGTCCATCTGGTGGCGACATACTGTCGCACCAATCATTACATATGCTAGGCCTACTGGTACAGTCAAGTGCAAAAATAAGTATCGAAAGAATCCGCTCATAAATATGTTACGACGTTCTTATTAAGGTGCATTCAAACCAAAAGAGCATTCGCTATTCTAACCCCCCACTCTACGAAATTCGATCGTTACACAAAACGTGATTGGTTGATTTCGTAGAACGGGGGATAGAACAGCGAATGTTCTTTTGGTTTGAACGCACCTTTACACACGATCAGTGTGCAGTGGGACATATTTTTGAACATTTTTGTCTACACCTTATTTTGTCTTTGACTGTACGTTTGTCTTATGTATAGTAAATACTTACCTACACATACAATATAAGAGAAATATAAGAGGAAAAACGCTGCCAGCTACCAGGAGATCATAGTGGCCTAATTGGTTTGCGCAACAATCCCTCACTCTCATTTCGCCAGGTTTCGCGGACGTTTATAAATAATTACCCTTACCACGAGTTCATGAAGAGTCAATCGATTAACTGGATGCTTAGCCAAGTTGTCAATCGCTTGCGCTTAGTAGCGTATCGTAGTTTTCCCTCTCTGTCACTCTTTCATATCTGTGCGACAAAGACACGCAGCCTTTCGTTTACGATTGACCATTAAGCGTTGGCGATTGGCAACTTGTCTAAGCACCCTGAACTCTGGCTCACACTAATTATAGGGGCATTTTCACTTTTAGGGACACCCGATTAGCCTGACGTTAAAAAAACTTAATTGCTATTAGGTTCGTAATAATGACGTTATAATATCGCTTGTAGTTTGTAAAATGAACACTAAAACTGAGTTTTATTGAAATTTTGTGCTTAATTAGCGCTTACATAATTGTTGTTATAAAAATTAAGGTTTTTTTTTTAATTTTACACTAATTGAGTCTCCCTAAAAGTGAAAATGCTCATAGTCTGTTGCCATCTTGCGGGTTTTTATGAAACTTAATATTGTATTTTCAAAACTATATATTTTTTACTGTATTGTATTGTATACTGGCTATTTTCCACAACTCTACATAAAACGTGTCTATTTTGAGTGGTCCCCAACGCTGGCCTAATACTTGTTGGGATTTTCTCATACACCTTTGAATTTCTTCGCAGATATATTATGCAGTTGCAGGTTTCACTGTAAAACACTTTTGATAGCATTATTAGCAATTAAAGATTTTAAGCTGACATGGTCATTTATATTATTAATATGATTTTTAAATGGGCTTTGTTTTGGATTGGTGCTCGGAAAATATAAAACTAACACCAAAACCGGATTTTTATAGAAATTTAGTTCTTAATTGTTGTTACAAAAGTAAGGTTTAATTTCACGTGAATTGGGTGTCCCTAAAAGAGATCAGTCACCAAATTAAAAATTTAAAAAACCGACTTCAACCGATTTCTCCAAGATCCCCGATTTGTTTTCATCATTGGTTTCCTCAAATCCTCCTTTCTGAATGCAAATTCATGTAAATGAATGAAAATTACCAAAAGCGCCATACATGTACCTATAACATTTAAAGAGATCCCTCGATTTCTCCAAGACCCCATCACCAGACCCCGACTTGGTGCCAACGGGACCATCTCGGGGTTATACACGTTCGATCACAAAAAGAAATTTTAAAATCGGTTCACTATTCTCGGAGATATCAGGTAACATAAATACATTTAAAAAAAATCAGTCGAATTGAGAACCTCCTCCTTTTTTGAAGTCGGTTAAAAAGCTCATAAAATAAATTAAAACTTAGTGCTTAAATGTTGTTACAAATCTGACTAAAATTAAGGTAGGTGTATTCACACTGATTGGTTTCTAAATATGAAAAAGCTCGTAAAGTAAATGTGGCAAACTTATGGTAAGGCTGTGGGACTCAGTGGGTGGGTCACGCGACGTCTACCTATGGGTACCCGGCGGACCCTTCGGACCCTCCGGCCTAACTAGATAACAGCTATCGGGGAAAGTATTCGGACATTTCGGACATTCTGGAATCAGGCGGGTTTTATACTGAGAATTAACGTTTTTAACGGGGGTTTAGTTACAACTAGATTTTGAAAGATGGAATAATAGGCTTGAAATGTATGCTTTGTTACAAAATTTTTAAGGTCCTGTAGACAACTATCCAAGCAATCGGACCAATAATCAATTAATCACATATTTATGTTAGGTAATATTTAAGTAATGATTTGAAAAAATAATGCCTTCCTAAGCTTAACGCAGTAACTATGTAGTATGTAATTTTTAAATATTAGTTAAAATACAAATATATTTTGCAGTTGAATAATGTAAACAATTGGTCGATTACTGTATTTATGTTTAGGAGGTCAGAATATGTACCTAAAACCTACTAATTTTCATACACATTATTTCATATAAGTACAGTCAGCAAAAGATATTGCTTAGCGGGTAGGGTGTACACAATGATAACACACTCTTGTAGTCTTAGCAATAATCTCGTGCCAAGTTCAGTTTGAGCATCCAGCCTGCTTAGCAATATCTGCTGCCGACTGTACATCATTTACATGTTCTACTAATACAGTTTTATGTTTTAATATTAATAAATATTTATTTGTCATTTTTCAGGTAAGAACAAGTAACAGTGCCCGGTTTTGGTAAGTTACCTCATCATCATCATCATCATCATCAGCCTATAATAGTCCACTGCTGGACGTAGGCCTCTCCTATTAACTATGCGTATAGACGCATTAGGAGGTAAATGCCCATAATCGCCACGCTGGGCAAGCGGGTTGGCGATCGCAGTAATGTGGCCAGTATGATGACGCTGCTGCCTATCATCATTTTTTTTATCAAATAATGGTCAGTGACACTTCAATCCCTTAGTCGACTCTTACGACACCCGCAGGAGGAGTTGGGGTGGTGACAAATGTATTCTTACTGCCGTCACCACACGGCCAAGTTACCTCATATTTTATTATAATAAGTTAATAATGTTGCCCATCTATCAAGGTGGATTTAGACCAAACGAGCGAATGCTTATTCTATCCCCCACTCTACGAAATTCGTTCGTTACACAAAACATGATTCGTCGAAATTCGTTGATTTCGTAGAGTGAGGGATAGATTGAGCAAATGCTCGTTTAGTGTAAACCCACCTTTACCAGTTGTCATTATGATAAAACATGAGCAAATATTTGCGATACTCAAAAATAAATAAGTATATTGAACACTCCAATTATCGACAAGTTATTTATTTGTCACCAACTCAACTCTCTCAAGCGATAAATAAAAGAAGTATTAAAATGACAGAGATGACGTTCGAATATCTCATTCTCATACATTTTTCACTTTTCGCTTATCGTATACGATTGCAGAATGCCATCTTAGCTAGGCTTGCCGAAGTTCTTCAAACATCCAGCCACGAATCCGCTCGTATTTCAAACGTGACATACTCGTAAGTTTCCTGCCATAGTGGTCTAAAACTAGCAAGGGCCGGTTAAGGCTAGAAAAACTTATAATAACATTAATGTACGTTCTTTTGATGCCACGTCGTTAGCGGCCCCTGTGCCCTGTATCTTGTCATAATCTGCGAGGGATGTGCTTTGTCGATAAAATTATCGACAACCTTGTGTCATTTGGAGGTTAAGTTCCAAAAATTGCGAATCTACGTGGAAATCTTTTATTGCGGTCTCTTTGCCCTGTATCCTATCATAATGTGATAGTGATGTCCTTTGTGGATAGTTTTATCGATAAAATTGTATAAACTATGTCGGAGGACACGTGTAAAAAAATTAAATAGGTAATTTTCGGTATTTTAAATAGGTAGGATTCGGTAAAATAATAAATAGGAACAGTGACTGTTTAATAATTCAATGAAGTTATTTAAAAAGGACCCTGACCACTACGCGAAATTATAGAATCCACAGTTTTTGAGCAAGCACTGTGTTTTACTCGTAATCATAGCAAAATCATTACCAGAACGAAGACTGAATGGCAAAAGAAACGCGACAGTAAATTCAAAGTCAAACGATTCTTTATTCAAGTAAACATAGCAACAAGCATTCTTTTCAATTAGCGGGAAAAAAAACTCAGCGGGACTACAACATAAAATTGCTTTTGAATAAATGAAGATACGTATAATAATAGTAACTAGACATGTAGTCTCTAAAGGTCAGAATTCTAATAGTAAATAAAAACCCGTCAACAAAACCGTTATCGACATAATCCCATCCC
>JALPQI010002072.1:0-91997 GCA_025490895.1 Thaumatotibia leucotreta | reverse complement strand
ATTGGGACCGGTAAGAAACTCAGCGGGACAACTCTTTTCAAAAAACATTTGTAGTACATCTTAAGCTCATCATTCATTAAACCGAAACATAAAATTTTGATTCATAAAGAAATTTAAAATAATTTTGAAAAAAAATTGCCAGTACTAAAAGGGGGGGGGGGTTTGGTCACCACCGTCAAATACATCAGCCTCACGGTTTATGTCTAGACTGTTCCTTTATCAGATGAACAACTGGATCCCAAGCTGGTGGTAGAGAAAAGCTTCTTTCTATCCTATTAAAGTTTGGATATTTCATTATCTCAATGGCCTCACGCAACATTCTAGGAATGTTTCTCCTCTCCTTAACGAGAACCAAAGGCTTGTCAAACTTAATAGAATGATTCGGTCCATTGACATGCTCCCAAACCGTAGACGTTTGTCGACGGTGCTTGACATCGGCTATGTGTTCCTTCACCCTAGTAGTGATATTCCTCTTTGTCTCAGGCAGTGGCGTAGGGATAGAACCAGCGTAGATTATTTATTTATTTTGTCTCTTGTCTTCATTCTGAAAATGCTTGTAATGAATAACTAGCTTAATTTGCAAATTTAGTATGTACATCCACCCTTAAAATGTATTGTCTGTGATTTAGTATATTTTTCTTTGGTGGGTAGTTTTGTACTTATCTCTCTTATTTTTATGGAGGTAAATCTATCAAATTTTCTCCATTGTCAGTCATCCGCAGACCACGAACCCTGTAAAGTGTTCGAAACGTCGGAATGAAGTTAAAATTAGTTAATATACGCGAGTTTATCCGTTCTCATAGTTTTATTTCATGTGTAATCCTTGCGGTAACCGAAGAAAATATTAGTAAAATATAATTTGGCCGGTGCACATCATATAAGTGGTAGAAAATAAAATGATTTATATTTTCTAGGATTATGAGGAACAAAGACCCACAAAAACTGGAATCAAGTAGAACTCTTGGGAATATACCTAAACATTTATTAAAGGAATTAGTCAAAAGGGAGCAACCAAGTAAGTGGCATTAATAATTATGAATCGACAACTTGAAGGATTTAGTATGGAGTAGGTGTCGCTAGAAATTTCCTAACAAAACATTCTGCCAATTTCCGAGGGGGACGAGGGAGGGCAAGTGCTGGCGGCATTTCCTCTTCTCAATACTGATGCGTTGTGCGAGGAAGCCGCCAGCTCTTCGGTTTTTAGTTACGTCAACCAGATCAAAATAGTTTGGTCAAGAGAATACTAAAAACCACTAAGTAACTAATTACGATGAATAACGTTCACATATGGAAATAAAAAAGCCAGATCATTATGTTAATCACAAACTACCAATTAGTTATAACAAATAATCAAGCTTTGAGTACGTAATTTATATTTTAATACATTGATATGAGGTAACGAAAAATAGAAGATAGAATCGTGTTGATATAAACTGTGTTGATAATTATATTAATGATTATTTGTGTATACCTACTGTGACCGAACTATAAATAGTTGATATAAATATCAAACAATTAATTAAATATAATTCGCTATAAAGCTGTTGTTGTGTATAAAATATTAATATTTTATAGTCTTTGTTCATAACCGGACTCAAAATGATTGTAAAAACAACTCTATTATTCTGCCTGTTAAGCACGGCTATTTGTAAGAGTAAACATGGTAAGTGAGATTTTTTAGGTTAGTTTAAATTATTTCTTCGCTAGTGTAATTTATATTATTGTAACTTTGATTTTCATACATTTTTAATCCTAACTTTAATTAATTTATTTGAGCTAATTACTAATTTCGTCTAAAAGGAAAAGTATAAATAACTTACCACCTTATTAATAAACGTCTGCTAACTTAACAAGCCACTAATAATTGTTTGTCACTTTTGCTCTTATGGACACATTTTTAGGAGCATTCCATGAAAACATGTCGTAAGCGACACTGTCTTTTCAATACTTTTGAGAAATTAAATTAGTAAGCTGAGTTACGGCATAATAATAACATATCAAGGCTTTAAGATTGACAGTGTTTCCTACATAGATATATGAAAGAGAGAGATTTGTAACGAAGCGAAATTGTAATGAGTCTCGGTGTCTCCGAGGTCGGGCCTTTGCCACGCTGTGATTGGCTAAAGCGCTACCATATGATGCGGCACTAGAGAGGAGGCTACGTCGATAAATTATTATCCATAGATATTTGATAAGGCCGGAATATTAAGAAAAACATTAAAATCGATCTATCATTTAATAAGAAATAAATACAGATTAAAATATCGCATTGGACGATGTATCAAATCTTTATAAACATTATGTTATGTCCGTCGCGCCCTTGTTAGCGCGAAAATACCGGCCGTCCTAGAGCCCAACGGTCTGGCCAGGGACGACGGCAAGAGGCCTGACGGAATGACGCTGGTGCCCTGGAGCATGGGCCGGCCGCTAGTTTGGGACGCCACCTGCGTTGACACTCTGGCGCCGTCCCATGTTTCGGTCACCGGCGTTGCTGCTGGCGCCGCGGCATCATTAGCCGAAAGTCTCAAGCGCCGCAAATATGCTGCTTTAGGAACTAGCTACATATTTGCGGCGTTTGGTGTGGAGACCTTGGGGCCATGAGGGCCAAGTGCACATGGACTTTTTAAAGATCTAGCGGCTCGCCTAAGAGAGACCCCAGGCGACCAGAGGGCTGGCCAGTACCTTGCACAGCGTTTAAGTATAGCTATACAACGGGGGAATGCGGCCAGCCTTCTGGGTACCACTGACGGCGATTTAGGCCAATTTTTTTATTTATAGGTAGTTAAGTTAAGTCCTTATATTGTTTGTTTTCATTTTATGTCGTTTAATAATAAATTAGAAAACTTTTTTCTTACTTTCGTGTCGGATCTGGTTTGTAAATAATAAACTACAGAATGTCAATTATAAACATATATTTGAATATGAACAAAGCAATTTATTAACCACATTATCTTAATTGTGGCTGGAAATCACATGAACAAATAATTATTTAGACGGTTGTACCCTTAATAAATATAATGTTATCAGCCGTTTCCGCGATGGTCACATATTTAAATAAAACAATTTCAACCTTTGACAACGGTTATTGTAAAAGGCTCAAAATAATATAATACGCGATATAATCTATATATATTGTTTTACCTTTGTGAAGATAAGATATTGATACAAAGGTCAAAATATGAAAGAAAAATTGAATATAATCAAATACATCAACAATTTATCGACCCTATTTGTCATCGGCACGGTCAGTCGTACCTCTAGTTCGCGGCCTACTCGCAGCGGCCGTACCAAGAAATGACAGGACGGTTGTGAATATCGCTAGCAATTGGATACAATGCACGGTCACTTACTAAATTGCAACTTGCTTGCTATTCTAAGCCGTCAATGTAAAACGCACATACAATTTGTCACTGAATAGTTCAACCAATTGGTACGCCCAAGTAAAATCATTATGACATTTATATCAGCGGTTTGTTGTTATATATTATTTGTAAAAATACGTGGTTTTGTCAACTAATAACTAAAAAAATCAATACTTTCATGTGGTACGTGACTCAATAGTCCTTGAAATGTTTATTTACACTCCTATTTTTACAAGAAATAACGGCACAATTCGGCATTTTGCGGATATGTCCGAGCTCATCCTGCAGTCGCGGGTAAGTTGCGACTGGCTCATAGGGCGCGCATCTGTCACACTATAAAGGCCTATCGGCCATAACGCTGCGACATGTTCCATGCCACCGTTAGCTATCTATACTGATCTGTGATTTCCTAGCAGCTAGCATATTTTATTAGGGTAGCTACCATAGCGAGTCGTAAGCGACAAAAAGTAGATGTTTTCATGGAATGCTCCTTTAACACCGAAAGGGACAAACAATTATTACCGGCTTGTTAAGTTTGCAGACGTTTATGAATAAGGGGGTTATATTTTAGATAATTTTCATTAAAAAACAAAATACGTGTTTTTAGGGACCTGGCTAAGCGCCTCGTGGACGTTACGGGTGACCAGAGGGCTGGCTCCTATCTTGCCCAGCAAATAGGCATTGCCATTCAGCGGGGCAATGCCACCAGCCTTCGGGGGACCCTACCACGTGGCGCTGAGCTAGCTCCCATTTTTTATTTGTAAATAGTAGTATATATTTAATTTTTGATTTTTAGTTATTTAATTTAATTAGTGTTATTATTAATTTTGTTACTACGAGTATTAAATTGGTCGTCAAATACGTGTATAATAACTATATTAGTATTTTTTTTTAAACAGGTATTGTGAAAGAAGATGAATATCCGGATCTCGAATGGCCCACCAGATTTAGCATAGAAGCGACAAAATTGTACTTAACATCAGGTTGGACCGAAAATTTTAAATATTGGTAAGGACTTATTTAATTTTCAATAAATAATCATCAGTAGTGTGTGCGAATCGATCTGCTATTGTGACTTAAAAATAACGAAATTAGTTATTTGATTGAAGTATAGCATAACATGTGAGTAAGTTCTTAAATAAGATTGAAGTGGCAAAACATGTATTATGAGTTCTTAAGTAAGATGTAGGGACGGAGCTATAGGTACTAAGGAATGAGAAGTGTATGTGAATATCACTATCTCATTTCTTAGTATTGCGTCATCCCTACACCTTACGTTACCTTGGAAACGTGATCGGTCAGTTAAATAAAAAAAAAATAAAACTGATTGTCGTCTCCGAGGTTAACATGTATACTATGTATAGTGGGTTAAAGTAAAAAAAAAACTAAACTAAAAAAAACTAAAAAATGTTTATTAACCAAGAAATATTTAACTACGTACATAATGCAAATTATCGACGACTCCCACACTAGGCAAAACCTGTATTGTGGAAGTCAACTGCATGCGTGATTTAACAAAGAACAGCGGGTTGAAAAAATTAAATATAAATACTAGGCAAACTTACAGATAGCAAACAATTAAATTAAATATTATGAATTAAAGGGGAACTTTTGGTTCCGTAACTAGACCTTTTTTACTGTAAAATAAGACACTCATCAAAACACTACATTTATTCATTTCGGCCAATACTTATAAAAATAACGATACTTATGATTGCCGTTTTTATTATAGGCGGTCAACATATGTCTCAAGACTCGACGCAAATAATGGAGCCGTCACGAAAATAAGAATACCTTTTACCAAAAAAGGTTACAAAGTAGACTTTGAGGTAATTAATGATTTAACGTAAATGAAAAATCTTTAAACATTTACACATCGTCGGTAGATAAGCAATCACTAAGATCAAATATCTTATTGAAATAAAGCTCGTATCTTAGCTTTGATACATTAGTGACATACGAGGTTTCTAAAAATTGTGACAGTTTTTATAGTCAGTCGACGATTTGTAACATAAAAATTTTTGTAAAGGAAAATAGTCATGAATTTACTTCACCGCAGATTCACCCAGAAACGACTGAAGAGGAATCAAATGAGAAAATTTGCTACCAAACTAAAGAGGATGCCTCCGATGAAGAACTGGAGGAGCCTATAGATTTTCTCCCGTCAGTTGTTAATTTTGAAAGAGCTGGTAAGAATAACATCTATCCTTCGAGTATCGATATAAAACAAAAAATTTTGTTGCACAAAAAAAGTTTATTACAATCAAGAGCAGAAGCGTGTGTATTTTTTCATGTAAAATGGAGCAAACAAATAATTTTAACATCAATTTGTTTTATTTTATCCTGATCATTGCATACAACCTAAAACTATTGTAGTTATATAGATGACATTGAATTTAATACAATGACCAAATATACATTGAAACGCGGATTATGACATGGGTTGTATTATGCAATCTAAGGAGTTTTTGACGACAAAGTTTGTTTTTTTTTTTGCAAAAGATTAAATAGTGGGAGTCCAACACTATTTTTTGTTGCTAAAATTAATTTCACCTGGCTTGCTACTAAATAATTAAAAAAACCCGTTTGCAATTGAGCTTGGCTCGAAAATGTTGCTCCTGAATCTATTAATTTGGTGCCAGGAGGTAGATATTCTATAGTTTTTCTATTCGATTCAATTCAATTCAATATCTGTAATATAAAAATATTATTGCGTATGATGATTGATGATTTCAGTGCTTGTAGATGTTTAGGATTCCTTGGTTGAATAACTGTTTTTATTTTGTGTTTAAGTCGTTTTGACTTATTAAACTTTTCTAGAATTTGAGAGTACATTTTTTTATTTCAAGGGAAAGAAGACGTGAAGGGCGTGTCCTGTGTAAAGTTTATTGGAACCTACGGCAACAATGACAAGGTGGTAAATGAAAAATTGTGGGCATACTATGACGATTCTCATGAGTCCTGGGTCCCTGTAAGGTACAAAACTAATTGCAATGTTTCGAATTAATACCATTTATTCTAATTAATGCTGTTGGTCAAATCAATGTACGTACATAGCCTAATATATCTTTTTTTATATTGTATTGTATTGTGACCATTTTCCGCAACTCGACATCAAACGTACCTATTTTGCGTGTTGCCAACGGTGGCCCAATACTTGGCGGAGACTTCTCATACACCCTTCAATTTTTTCATTATTTTCAACTGCATTCAAGTTTCCTCACGACGTTTTCAGTCATCGTAACTCATTTGTGAATATGAAAATAATATCTCATACTTGTTTTTTTGAAATTTTATTGGTACAGTCGAGGAATTTAATTTCCTACCCATTTCGTACCTTGTCACAGTGACAATCAATATGAAAGCTGCTAGGACTGTTATATTATAGCTACTATGACAAGGTACGAAATGGGTCGGAAATTAAATTCCTCGACCGTACGAGCCGGGGATTAAACTCATGACCGCTGCGTAGCCGCTCAACTACAAGTGCTTTAATGAATTAAAAATATTAAAAAATGTTCTATTCTAATCCAAGAACTTTCTTTTAGATACGAAATTCGTACGAGCGACACTCGCCACGGCTATCTCAAGGATCATCAGATATATGATTATTTCAACTTTTCTCCTATTGTCAACAAAAAAGTGTACAAAATTTACAAAAAATGTGAGTAGGACGTATGGATTGCAATTTTATTGATTACCACTTTCCAGACAACGTTCATTTTAATTTTCGAATGACGAAATAAATTTATATTAACTGACGACTTGTTCCAGATGACTGTAAAAAAATAGGTTACGACGACGATGATGAAACCAAAATTTCGTCACATTCGACTTACCTGGAATCTATGAGAGCAGTAGAAAAAAAAGAATTAGAGCAAGCATTTGCGCTGTAAGTCCAATTTTTATCACATTTGCTCGGGCCGTAACTGTAATGTTAATAATATGGAGGAACCAACTTACAGATGGTTCTTTTTTACACGCTAGTGCAAGAAGTGGTTTATTTTTCATCAGGTCGAAACTTCAGAGAGCCAACAATGCGAAATGGAAATTCGTTACTTCCTTTGGTCGTGTTTTAATTTATGGCCACTTGTTTAGAACTTTATTTTTTTGCACTTGTATCGTAATGAAGTTTTATAGTTTTTGACGCCAACGTTTAACCCCTTGAACGCTGCTGTCAAAAATGCGCTTATCGAGTAATAATTTTCATTATATTTCATGTTGTGATGTCGTCGTGGACGTTCATCCCTAGGCACTCCAGGGGTTTGCTGACATTGAATTGACCAAAAATAACATTTGTGATAATATAATTATCGTGTTACATTTTAAATCGATATTTGTTGGTTGTGAGTCCTCAAAACTCAAAAATCTTCCAGTACATAAATAATTTAAGTAACTTTAAATTTCAGATACAAACAGAAATTTAACAAAAAATATTCTCACCAGGCAGAACACGAGATGAGAAAAGCTGTCTTTCACGAAAAATGGAGGTATTATTTAAAAAAATAGCATGTCACTGCAACAAAATCGAATAAGGGATAGAGGAACTCGCATGAGACCGTTTGAGGTCTGGGTCGAGTCATCCAAATTTTCCGTAGAAAAAAAAACGCTAGGGCGCGGGTCCCGGGTTTTATACGTATTTCATATGGTCTATAGTCATTGTGTTCTTTTATAAAGGTATTTATATAACTGTAAACAAACAATGTGTATATTTTCGGGTACCTAGTTATAACAATTGCATTTGGCTACCTAACCAAACAAATCTGGATCTCATCTCTAAATGACCTTACGTTAACCGATTTTATTTCAATGTCTCATGTTTTCACCTTTTCAATGAATTAAGCCATTTGAGGGTAGATCTTATTTACATTTATTTAAATACCTAAAAGCACAGACTATTGTGCGAGCCAATTTTAAGATTTATGATACTATTGTTCAGTAAATCCTTGTAAAACTTGTTGCAAATGTTTACTACTTATTTCCAGATTAGTTGAAGAGACAAATCGGAAGAATTTAAGCTACACTTTAGCTTTGAACAAAATGTCTGATCGTACGAACGAAGAAATGAAACGATACAAAGGATTACGAAAACGTAAACCAAGGGCCGTCGGGGGTGTTCGATTCCCTTATTCTCATAAAGAACTGAAGGAGATATCGGAAAGTTTGCCAAAACAGTTCGATTTAAGGAATGAAGGAGTCATTGGTCCGGTTATTGGTAAGTACACTGCCAATTTTGGAAATGAAGGCCATTCTAGAACCGTCACAAAATGACAAAGATAATAAAAAAAACTTATCCCCTTATTCATAAACGTCTCTTAACTTAACAAGCCGCTAGGTGTCGTTTGTTCCTTTCGGTTTTTTAGATATATTGATAAGACCGAAAGGGACAAACAATATTTAGCGGCTTGCTAAGTTAGAACACGTTAATGAATAAGGGGTTTAGAATCTAACGTCACTATGATATACAGAGTTTCCAAGGAGCATAATTTTCATTGGTTTTATCTACAAGGTATTCGCAATTGCAAGAAATTATAACGCTGTATTCCAGACCAAACTATCAGGTTTACGACATTTCGAAGAAATTTACCATATCTCGGGCACTTTCAACCTGGTTCTAGTACTGATTAAAAACTACCAATTTCATTCAATCGAGTTATACAGGGTGTTCGTTTCGATTTGCTATAAATTAGACAGGTTACTTGGGCCATTAATAGAAGTTGTCTGGTATATCGGCTTTTGGAAAATTCGATAAAAATTTTTTTTTATGTTTTCATACATAATAAATGAAATGGTAAGTGTGAGAGAACCTTAAGAATAAAATAATAGATAATCTCAGGTGACTGACGGCACATGTCAAAATAAGTAACATTGGAATGTAATAAAGGTTGCAATACACATGTTCAGTGATTAAACTTATTTTTTTAATAACTCAATAACGGTAAGAGTTAAAACACTAGTTTCTTAGAGAAATTAATTATATTTGACCTAAATAAGCTTCCCTTAAAGTTATAGCATATGAAGAAAAACACGCTGTATATTGATTAAATTACTATTTTTACAATCCCTCACCAATAGTCTTTCGGGGGCATGTGTATTGAAGCTGCAACTCTGACCACGTATTTTTGTATACAGTTGAAAATTATTATAATTGTACTCTTGGTCAGAATTCGTTTGGATATTTTAAAGACAAACGGGTCGTGGTCGCAGGCAGTGCCCGCGACCACGGGTGTAACGTCATGCCCCAAACGTCAGGATATAATTAAACGTAAGCTTACGCGATTAAGACCCGTTTGTCTATAAAATATGTGTGATAATCGTGAAAGTTTAAATTTATAAATATGTAATGTATTTGTCTATATAAATAGACCAAGAGGATTGCGGTTCATGTTGGACTTTTGGAACAACTGCCGCTGTCGAAGGAGCATTAGCGAGAAGCAATGGTGGCATGCTGATATCGCTTAGCAATCAAGCACTTTTGGACTGTTCTTGGGGGTAAATACATTTTTCTCTTTCAATATTTTCAGAAATAATTGGTTTTTAAGATTACGTAGCCAAAATGGCAAAAACGGAACCCATACAGATTCGTCATATCAGTCTGTCTGTCTGTTCATCAACGTCATCATATGAGCTGAAAGACGTCCACTGCTATTGCAAAGACTTTAGTATTCTGTGTGAAAGATATAGAAAGTGTGCACTTAATAGGTGGTCCCGTAATAGGTATTATATTATTATTTTGAACTTTTTTACGCATGTCATAAAAAATCTCGAGTGATTTTGATTATGTTTTTTAATAATCCAAATCTTAAATAGTGATTTTAACAAAAAACAAATAAGGACTAGACTTTACAAAAACAATTGAGCATCTTTTTAACCCCCGCCCGGGTATGGGCATTTACTTGAACATGTAGTATAAACAAATACAAATAGATGCATTTATTTATCGTCGGTCGACAAGAAAAACTTCTTAAGTAACAAATACGTACTTGAAATAAAACTCGTATCTTAAATTCTGATTCAAAACTGATATACGAGGTTGGTAAGACTTTTGATTTGATTGTGAGTTTCAATTGTCAACCGGCGTTATGTAATTGTAAGGACCTAACTGAGATATTTTTCACTAGGATGGGAAATAGTGGCTGTGATGGTGGAGATGATAGTTCTGCTTACAAGTGGATAATGAAGCACGGATTGCCCACTGTCGCTGATTATGGACCTTATAGCAAGCAGGTCAGTAAAAAAAATAAACGAGATTCCCGTTGCCGTGAGTCAGTTTCAGAATTTTGAGATTACGTAAAATTGTAGTAGTACTGAACTTTTGAACCCTAATTTACATAAACAGACTTTTAGTAGGCCTAATATGCGTTTAAAACAGCGTTAAAAATTTCCGGATTAAATCCCGATTCTTTCCAAACAACTCGTTTTTTTCCAATTTTTTTCGAATAAATCAATGAAAGTTTGCACTATAATTTTCAACTCTAAACCAATGCAAATTTGATCTAATTTTCATTTATACCGGGATAGCGCGATGTCATCGAGGAAAAGTCAATTTAAATCGATGGCAAAGAGTGACAGTGGCATTGATTATTTCGATTGTCAAAGTTTCCCAAAAAAAAACCAAATTTTCGTATATTTCCGAAAAAAATAGATTTTTTACGACATTTTCAATGCTAGTTTAAAACCTCGCTGCAGTATAAGGCGTTTATTTTTTTACTACAATGTGTATTGTGTATGATCAATTTTTTTCACCTTGACTGTAAAACAAGCTGTAAGCATTATTTTGTCAGTAAATTTCCATTATAAATAATAAAGCTCATCAACCTACAGATAACCAGACATACTTACTTTAGTTATATATGTAACATGGCTTATCTTATTTTACAGGACGGGTATTGCCATATTCAAAACATCACAACCACTTATAAAATTCGTGGCTGGACCAACGTTACACCGTTAAGTGAAGATGCTCTAAAGGTAGTAGTGATATTCAATTTTATATACTTTTTTTCTGTCGGTTGACCTAAATATAACCACTATACACGTATATATATTTATACAACTGGATAGAACAGTAAACCTACCACAAATTTCACTAATGGTAAACTTACTACATTTATTTGTCTCTCGTTTTTTCAGTTTCAGTTACGTAATTAGAATAACAGAACTAATATTGGTGATCAAAATTTACGAGCTGTGTACTGAAATAGGCTGATGATATGGTGTGACATAACGTAGATGCAATAGGGACACAAGACCATTCTAAAGCCTGTTAAAATAACAAATAGTAAAATATTTGTTAGAAATAACTTCTAGTGTCACTTAATGGCCGCCACGACATTGGTCTAAGGCGACTGGCGGGGCAGAAAACCATACGCGAGAGGGAGTTCCGATATCGGCCTCTCGCTCCAACGTATGCCTACCAATGTCGTGGCCAGGCCATAACGTAACTCCTAAGTGGCCAATGTTCCCAAATCCCAATGAGTTAAGTGTATAAAAAAAGAAACCTCCGATTCGCATGATGCATGACCGTATTTTTTACATTTCACAGGTTGCACTTATTAAACATGGACCGTTATCGGTGTCCGTTGACGCAGAGGATGCTTTCGTGCACTATGATGGAGGAATATTATACGACACTAAGTGGTAAGACAGTATTGATTCAGCGGTTTATACGATATTTTCACCACAAAACAAATTGTTGAAGACAAATTACAAAATGTTAACACCGGTAAACAAACTATTTGACACAACTGTCAGTTGACTGTTGTAATCATCATCATCATCATCAGCCCATAGTCATCCACAGCTGGACATAGGCCTTCCCCAATTCGCGCCACCATACTCGGTCCTCAGCTCTCCGCATCCAACCACTTCCCGCCACTTTCTTCAAATCGTCGGTCCATCTAGCGGGAGGGCGGCCCACCGGGCGAGTCATTCGCGGTCTCCACTCCAAGACTCGTCTGCTCCATCGGCCATCGGCTCTTCGACAAACTGTTGTAATATGAAAATATATATTTTTTACTTTTAAAATCGATGGTTGTGTATGGATGGCCAGGGTGTATGACTCAACATTGTATATGAAATATGTATTTTGTTCACAAACTTATTTTTATGTCGTAAGCTATTATAGGTTGAGTCACACAGCCAGCGAAATGCAATCAGATTCTGGTACTACTATTGATATAGAGCAGTAGTAGTAAAACACTTTATTGTAGTAGTAGATGAACCGATTTTTTAAGGGTAAAAAAAATATTTTTTTCTACTGATAACATATGAATTGAAATAAAATAACAAATCCATACGCGTAATAGTTTTCTCGTAAAGTGTACCACAAGAACACCTTGGCTGTGGGATAGTGAAGAAAGTAATTTTTGATAAAACCTTTATTCCAGCCAATCCTCATCAGACGACATGAACCACGAGGTGACCCTGGTCGGTTACGGAGAAAAAGACGGAGAGTCATACTGGATTATCAAAAATTCCTACGGTCCTTATTGGGGTATTGACGGATACATTCATATTTCAATGCGAGACAATAATTGTGGTGTTATGACAGAACCCACATATGTTGTTATGGAGTAACCTTGGGCGACGGTAACCAACAACTATCCAATGATATGCATTTTTAATTACTTTAAAAACTAACTCCCCTTATTTATAAACATCCCAGAACTTAGCAAGCCGATATAGTTGCAGATTTCTAAGAATGAACTTTTGACAGATATCGATTAAATATGAGGGTTAGTCCCACCGTTTTTTCGATACCTAGTCTTAACGTCATATTATATAAGGTTCATTTCTAAACTGTCGAAAGTTCATTCTTAGAAATCGGCAACTGTAAGTATGGTGTGTCCCTTTCGGTATTAGCAATATGTCTATAAGACCGAAAGGGACAAATACTTATCGGCATGCTAAGTTAGGAGACGTTTATGAATAAAGTTTTTCATTTGATTTGCGTAAGAATGAAATGTCCATCATTGGTGTACAATACTGGTGCCAGCACCTTGTATAGAGCTTCAATCAGACTGTAAATGTTCGTTCTTTCATTTTAACGTGAAAACACTAATAGGCATTTATTGTATAGGTTTATTTGTTTGCAAAAATACAATAAAAAAGTATGAAAACAGTAAAGATAATATAAATAAAAAAATGCCCCAGGTCTTGCTGGGGAGGTAGAGTACCCAGAAGGCTGGCCGCATTGCCGCGCTGGACTGCTATGTTGAGTTTTTGCGCGAAATACTGGCCAGCCCTCGCTGGTCACCCGACGCTCGACCTATAAGGCACTTGTAATTATATTAGTAGGTAATATGAATGGTATCAGAGTGAAAAAGAATATTTTGGACAAAACTCTTAGATATTTAGTCATTGGCGCATTTCAAAAGGCAGCCGGGGTAACGTAGTTTGGGATTTTTTATAAAATTCAGGTATTATATAAGGTACACTCGGCTAAGATCGGATCTAATGTAAGATGGGATGAGCGCAATAACTACTAAAATAGTAGTATTTTTTCCTCACTGGCATATATGCATGACGCCATTTCACCCCGCCCCTTTCGCTAGTATGCAGCAACCGCTCAACCGCATCAGTCGTGAGCTACGAACGTTTAAAAAAAGTGATCTTTTTCGAGAATTTTTGGAGATCCGATCTTTGACAGGAAGCTATGCATCTTCTTCTCATTACTTTAGAGTTGAAATTAGATACTAGTCCGATCTTAAGCCAAGAAGGTTTTTCGGTTGGGTGTCTTGAAAAAAAAATTGTGCAAGTTTGAGTGTCGATTACTCCTAAGAGCGCTCGTACACCTGTAAGTTCTTACGTAAGTTATAGGGACGAAGCTATACTAAGGAATGAGAGGTGAATATCACTATCTCATTTCTTAGTATAGCCCCGTCCCTATAGCTTACGTAAGAACTTACAAGTGTACGGCTGGCCTAACGCTGGAATTACACCAGTAAGTTCTTACGTAAGTTGTAGGGACGGAGCTATATTAAGGAATGAGATAGCGATATTCACCTCTCATTCAGTAGTATAGCTCCGTCCCTACAACTTACGTAAGACCTCACAGGTGTGATCCAGGCCTTCGCTAAGTATTCGGCTGAGCGGCATCAAGTAAATTTATATTGAAAGCTTGATTTCTTTTTTATCACATACATCACACATCTGCAGGTAAAAAAAGTTAGCGAGAGTAAATTTATGTTTTTTTTTGTGACATCCTTTCAACTCACCGAAAAATAGTCCGGTCTTACTCGGGTGTACCTTAGGTATACGTAGCGTAGTATGTCGCTTCTTTAGCCTCCATTGTCTTATTTACATAATTTCGATTTTAATATTTTTGACTGGGAACAAATATTGACTGACAATATTTACAGTCTGATTTTTAATTATTATTGACTTTGTAAAATTAAGAAAATAACTAGATTTGAATGTTAAATGGACATCTGATTATGTGATTATTAATTAAGTTTTTAATTAAGACAGTTTTTAAATATTTGCACGTGGAATATAGCTAACAGTGATTAAATATAACCTAATGAACTTGATGATTTTTATTTTTAATACTTTCAGTTTTCATTTATTTTATACAGGGTGGAAAGAGACGACGTTCCATCTCGCTACCGACCGAGTCTACCAACCATTACGATGAACTTTCAGTATGGGACCAACATCGAAAGCGTACATGGAAAATTGACTTTTCCATACTATTGAACTCTAACTAATCACTCACTTTGTATGAGGGGTTATTTTTTTTTTAATATTTCGATGTTGGTCCCATACTGAAAGTTCATCGCAATGGTTGATAGACTCGGTCGGTAGCGGGAAGGAACGTCGTCCCTTGCCACCCTGTATACCAGTCTGTATCACTAATTTTCGTAACAAGATTGAAGCAATCGTGACTTTTCTTTTGATTAGGTAAGGCTTGAACTACGAATTTTTTTTTGCAATGGCGTTTACCAATTTGTTTGGGTGTTCTAATGTATAGGTACGTAATAATTAAACATATTTAAGCATCTAATATGTAACTATTATAAAGCAAAGCTAGATATACTTCACTTTGATTAATTAATTTTAAAAAACGCTGAGAAATTACTAACTTAGGTACTAAGGTAACGTACAGTATTTACGATTCGCCCAATTGATAGATTTAATAAGGCTACATTAGAGCGCTCATACACCTGTAAGTTCTTACGTAAGTTATAGAGATGGAGCTATACTAGGGAATGAGAGGTGAATATCACCATCTCATTCCTTAGTATGGCCCCGTCCCTATAACTTACGTAAGAACTTATTATCAAACCGCGATTAGAATGGGATTCGGATGTACTGTTGACACAACAGTGTACAAGTCAATCTAGGATATATTCACAGTTATATTTAGATATTCATAGTTTTCGTGCAGAGACTTACAGACATTAGATTAATCAATCACTCACTACATCTATAAATAACTCTTTTCTAGATAAAATTTTGTGTCATTTTTTGTGTTAACAGTATACTTTCGAATCCCTTTCTCATTCCGATTTGATAATACAAGTGTACGGCTGGACTTAAGACAATTTTTTGCATCTTCTTTTATATCTCTTTATAAAATAGATTCAAAAGTAGTAAACTTGCTTCATCAGTAAATTTGCCCGTTAAATCTCAGCGTTCAGAAATTAGGGACATTTCCTAAAAGTACGGAAGATTAATTTCTACAGTGGCGGTCGTTTACAAAGAGCCTTTTAAGTTGCATCGGAATTTCGGTTCGAAGCGGTGTAGCGTCAGGCAGCTAAGGAAACGAAACCGACGAATAATAATTCATATTAAAGTCGTCATTAATAAAAAATCAGAACAATAAATAAATAAAAATAAATAAATAAATATCTCGGGACATCTTACACAAATCATCCTAGTGCCACGGTAAGCTCAATTAAGGCTTGGGATGTGGGTACCACGCGACGATGTATATAATAAATGGATACATATAGATACTTATATGTATACATAGACAGTCATGAATGTCATGATCAAGAAACAAATATTTGTGATAAATAAATACACAAATAATGCCCTCGCCGAGATTCGAACCCGGAACCTCCAGCTTCGTAGGCAGGGTCACTACCAGCTAGGCTACAGAGGCTGACAATGTAAACAAATTTTGTATTTAAAATGTGTTTCAGTTCAAATCTACGTGATTGCATGCTATGCCACGTGGTGACAGCAGTATTTAGTAAGAATGCATATTATTTAATAATTAATAAATTATAATGTACCTAATTCTCGAGCGGAGACCACGGCTAGGCAAACGCAGCGTAGGACGTCCACCCACAAAATGGACATAAGACCTTATGAAGGTCGCCGGTACACGCTGGATGCAGGTCGCATCTAACCGGTACATGTGGAGGTCTAGAGGGGAGGCCTATGTTCAGCAGTGGACGTCTTATGGCTGCGATGATTATGATGATGAATGTAATTATCACCGCCCCAACTCTTCCCGTGGGTGTCGTAAAGAGTCGACCAAGCGAATTGTCACTGACTGTTAAAGAAGATGAATGACTTGGCCGTGTGGTGACGGCAGTAAGAATACATTTGTCACCACCCCAACTCCTCCTGCGGGTGTCGTAAGAGTCGACTGAGGGATTGAAGTGTTACTGATCATTATTTGATAAAAGGTTGATGATGTGCAGCAGCGTCATCATAGTGGACACATTACTGCGATCGCCAATCCGCTTGCCCAGCGTGGCGATTATGGGCATTTACCTGCTAATGCGTCTATACGCATAGTTAATAGGAGAGGCTTACGTCCAGCAGTGGACTATCATCGGCTGATGATGTGAATGACTGGCAACAGCGTCATCATAGTAGATACAATACCTACTACCATCGCTAAACCGCTTGCCCATGGCATTTACCTGCGTCCATACGTATAATCAATAAGAAGATCCTACACATGTAGGTTCTTCTTATTGAGAATTAATAATTATATTCAGAAATACTACTATATTTAGGCGGAATTCAACTCTTACCTTTACATTATCCTAAGCCCATTACAACAATAAAATAGTCCTAGATTGTGGACATTTCTTTGAACGGCTTGATTAAATTACCTATTAAAACTTTTTTTTTTTCGTGTACTGTATACGTGTATTTTTTTATTTTGCTGTAATCTTACAGTGTGGGATATCGTTGATATGTCTTTTAAAAGAAAAGACAGGAATAAGTGTTCTAAAATAAAGTTTTTCTAAGATAAATATGTTCGAAGATAAAATCATTAATAAATAAAATTATTTCGTACATAATCGGCCCAACCGTTTTTGAATAACTACGGAGTCCTACACTGAGCATAGCCCGACATGCTCTTGACCGGTTTTTGAAGTGACATGTTTCGCTCCAAAACAACAAGAATTCATCCGTTCCCGTAGGTACTAAATCGACAGTTGTTTTGACATTCACAACATGTGATCGCGTATGATAAAAATAATCATAAAATTCAGAACAGGTGTGAACATGGACTGTTCTAGTATAATTTATCCCTTTCACGCGAGCAGACGTCTATTCGTCTATATTATTATGTAAACGTCGAGTTGGTATGACTAACAACAATAACATATTTTAAGAGGCTGTCCTAAAAGCTTTGTAAGTACTTTAATTGCGCATATTTCACACCTTTGCGTCTATTGTTGTGTGGATTCAACGCAAACTTTTCATGTGCAGAACTTGTAAAATCGTGTTTACAGTAGCCAACACCGTTCGATAAGTTCCCACGATTTCCGCCCCCTCAGGTATCCATTGTCGCTTTTGTCGCTCAATTAGGACAACGCTTTCAGCCGAGTATTCAAAAAATACGCGGCGCTAAGAAAGAGCATTTGTTTTTCGCCTAGAAACAAGCCTTCAAGACAAAAACGTTACATGCGCCTTTTCGTTTTACATTAACTTGAAGCATTATTCCACCGATGAAGCACATAACGGCCCGGCCAGGATAAATGATAAGGGTAGGGTAAAGGGTACGAACAATCGGCGTTGGTTGCAAATAGGATACGAAACCTTATTTTTGGACATCAAACTTTGGTACTTGAGATAACAGGAGCGGGCGCCGTATTGTCTATGACACTACCTTTCCTTACGGAATCGTGAATTCTTGCGTCAGCTTTTTTTTTAATTTTAAATAATCATGCTTCTAGTTGTTATATACTATTTTTAAGCGATTTTATTGTTTTTAATTAAACAAAATTATTAAATTATTTCAAGCACTATAACGTGTAGTTTTACATAGATGACAAATGATAAAATTTGTAAATACGAATAATATACCAAAACGAATGTATTAATAAATTTTAATCGTGCCTGACATTACTGCGCAAAATAAGTAGGTATACTCTGGTACAGGTAAGCACTAGTTAAGTAGCATTACAATGTTGATAAAAATATTATCATGAATGTTATTGTGTATTTGGCCGAAACCACAAGACTAAACACAGGTATGTTACCAATTCTTTTGTGTGTTCTCATAATTATAATATTAAAGGTAATTTATTTTAAGTGTCCACATATCTACCTAGAGGGATAAGCCCGACATACAGATACTTAACTTTAAACATATCTACCCATTAAAATATCCAATTTATTTATTTGCTACATATCTAAGTTAATCAACAATTTACTAGATACCATATTCAATAATGGGATATCCTTATGACGTAGTAAAGGTAACGGATTGTTTTGGTCCGATTAACCTACATTTATTTATGAACGAGAGTTTGACGCAGGGATCGGATAGCGGTTTTTGCTCCATACAAAAGAACGGTTCGAATTCCGTTCTTTTTCGTTCTTCGGTTTATAATTTTTTTGTTTATGGAGTAATTCAAAAATATGATGTTAATAGTTAATGTTAATGTTGAATACTACATAAAGAGTGTAAAACATTTTAAAATATTGAGCTATTTCGAGGTTTTTCTAAAAAACCGGTTCCGATCCCTGGTTTGACGTCACGTTTCTCGGCTTTCCTATCAAGTCAGGGACGTTGGAGGGTTACCATGATTACTAAGTTAAATCGGGACAGCTACTGATGACGTATCAATAAAATCAAGGGAACAATCTCATCATATTTTTAAAAATGAACGTTATTAGAATTACTAATAAATATATTATTTATAACAACGCAGTATATGTAATACATATATCAAAATCAAAATAAAAAATAAAATATTTTAGTTTGTTGGTTTTCTAACTGTTACATCTGTATATAATTATAACACACACAATTATAACACAACTAAAATGATTAAAAATGTTATTATTTATCATAAATTTGTGATACTAAGGTACCTATTTGATATCTCTGATATATTTTGTGTGCTGTACTAGAAGTTAACAAATATAGTTTTTTTCATATTTTTATAAACAACAGGCGAGGAAAAATTAAATAGATAACAAATAAAAACAAGCATCCCAATTGTCTATATTTGATGCTAAACATGAAGGCTTTGCGATACGTGCCCCAGCGTATCCCTCCCAAACTTTCCGTCAATGCACTTAACAAGTTCCCTCAGAGCCTTGGGGAAACGATAAGTTTATAGGCTCAAGAAGTGATTGCAACGTTGTCCGGGGAAAACGGTACAGCTGGCAACCCCACTGGAGCTCCCGCCGGTTCGCAAATGCACGGCGCATGCGTCGAAATTGCGCCAATTTTGCAGTCAGCGGCCTCTGACGGCAGTTTCAGTCCATAACCACCCTGAGGCAGAGGCGGTGCGTCGCGTCGCTGCATCTGCACGGGATGGCACTAATTTTGAAAATGTCATAGTTCGAAAATGGAACGACGTGGCTGCGTACCGTTTGTCAGGCTTAGTTAACCTGAGTGTTGTGTTTAGGTTAAGTTTCGGTGTTTAAAAAGATTAGTTTGAATAGTTTGAGGCTTTAGTAGTTACGTATGTGAGTGCAGTGTGGCAGAACATAACCTTGACACGTTTCCCGCGCGAAGTTGCCTCTTGTTTTCAGTTGCACTCGAGCAAAAGCGAGAGCCTTCTAATTAATACCAACTTTCTCCTAATAAACTCTATTTTAGCCCGTAAATAATAGGTTAGCAGTTATGAGTGACTTATTTTTAAGTAATATGTAATTTGAATGTAGTTACGGTAAAATGTTGCAAATATGTATGGAAAAATGACACTTTTGTGACCTATTCCAAGAAGAGTGCGGTGCAGCGCTGTCAAAATGAAAATTTCTAAAGGTAAGAAACACTTGATCTGTAATGTTTTATTCCATTCTTTTTTTACACCTTTGTAATGTATCAAATTATATTTAAATGGATAGCATCACATAACAATTAACCACAAAAAAAACGAAAGATTGAACTTTATGAGATAGTTACTAGGCCAATTAGTGTCAAGTGGTGACCTTCTAAATATTAGCACTAAACATTAGGTCACGACTCCATGGGATACATGCCACTTGTCACAATGCTTCTAGCCCCCGTTTTCCACCATGGAGAAGTCATTTAACATATATATACTTATTGCAAGACTGGTCACTTTGGTCAGGTCGAATTGCTTAATCCAGCCCTAATCTTCAAAATCTAACTACCTATAGGTACTAAGGAATATAATTCCATTTCTGAAATAAACAAAAAAAAGTGTAGTACTTACACTAACGATGTAAATATTCGTACTTATTAAATATGTATTTGACTAAGATCTTTTTATGTCACTGTCAAGGATATGGAACAATATTTTATTGGGGGATACCAATATCATTCATACCCAAGCATGAGAAGACACTGTAGCATGTATGTAGCGTAGACATTCATTTATTTGCTACACATTACGGAGTAGGTACGGTGGGGTTCAGGTACGTTAATTAATAGACAGTATATTATTTTATGGATTAATTATGCTCTTACATACATTTTATTCAACTTAGGGTCTTAACTGACGAGATGGGGACCTCACAGACGTTGCGTATTTATTCTCAACTTTATGTAGATTTTCCTAAGGTCGGGATTATTTTTACTCTAAGGCATCTCTGCAGTGAAATACTAATTGTTACTAATTAGAAATGGACCAAGTAAGTGATACTAAAGCAAGGGTTTTTGTATGTAAAGATTGATTTTCAAAGGAATGCATTTTCATTATTACTTATGTAGTAGTTTGGGACAGCCTGCATTCTCCCCTAGGTACACATACAATACTTACCCAGAATCGATCATATATTTTACTCATCTTTACTAACAATAATTTTTGTTACTCAAAGAATATCCTCACCTACTTATTGAAATTCAAAATACGGATTTATCATACGATACATGCCGTTATACACCTTACTAAGGGATGAACGGAATAGAATATTATGATAAAGTTCATCCCAGCATAAAATAAACGGTAGCTCAACTAAGCGTAGTTAAATTTATGCTCTTTTCTGTAGGTATTGTCACCAACAATATTATCTCATATAACGAAAGCTGCAACAATATATGACACGCTCTTATGCCACTTTGGATTGTCCTGTCACATATTTTTCAGCCTTCATTGAGTAGGTATCATGTTATTGTAAATACTGTACCTACAAAATAAACCAAAATTATGGTTAAAATGGGGTTTGTCTGTTGCTGGACTGGTACTGGACCTAAGTGACAAATACGGCTAAAACACATATTAACTAATATAAAATATTATATAAACGCTAATGTATAAGGGCGTAATCTTAAACCAAAAGCATACAATGAATTTCATTTTCAGGATCGTCGACAGATAGGTAATTTTAAATGCGTATGACATAAATTTTTACTACCATAACAATATTTCGGCTCTAAAATGTATATGTGAACTTAAAAAAACCCTCTTAATAAATTGTAGGTACCACTACTGAATCTTATGCCTGATTTAAATTGTCGTCTGTATTACGAGTAGATTTACACGCAGTATACCTACTGCGTGTAAATCTACCATGGTGGCCATGTGATGATGGCAGAAAGAATACACTTGTCACCATCGCAACTCTTCCCGCGGGTGTTGTAAGAATCGTCTAAAGGATTGAAGTATCAATGATTATTCTTTATATAAGATTGATGATGGGCAGCAGTTTCATCATAGTGAACACATTGCGATCGCCAATGATTGGCGATCGCAATCGATTGTGTGGCGAACCGTGGCGATTATGGATATTTACCTCCTAATGCGTCTCCGTACGCATAGTTAACAGGAGAGGCCTACGTCCAGCAGTGGACTGAGGTGATGAGATTTTATAGGTATTAGGCACCTACAGCCACCTGAAACAAACCGAGTTCAGTATTATGACATAGATGCTCAATAAACCTATTTAGGTTGACACTTCCCAGCCACCAACGGCAAAATTTACGGGTAAAAAGAAGAATCCTTTAAAAGCTTTCGCAAGAAGCAATTCAAACTTAGTGCGCCGAGAGAAAGATAAAAATAAAAGACATTTCATGCGCTCAACAGCTGAGGCGATTCCGCAATTCGCAAGGCTTCGCAATGGGGACGACTACTGTCAAGCTGACAGCACCTCTCTTATAAACCGTGCTAGTGTTGGTAAAGATACAAGTTTTTCAAATTCAGATTTTAGACCTTATCTAAGTTTTATTTGCCTCCCGAGCTTCAAATACTTTCAAGTATCGATTGCAAAATATTATACATAGTTAAAAGCCTTTAATGAAGACCAAATGTCATGTTAAAGTTATTGTGAAAACTTACCTATATCAAATTATTTAGTAACTAAATATTTTGATTTGTGTGTTTTCTTTGGTATATACGAAATTCAATATTTAAAATTTAATATCATAATTTTTGTGTTAAAAAATTGTGTAACAACTTTTGGCAGTGAAAAGACATATTAAAATTTTCTAAGATGAGCGATCAGATGAGCGATAACAATACGCGCGTACATTATTTAAATTGGTCGCCTTTTTCTACGGCCTAAGAATGTTGAATGTTGAACATTACAATATAGTATAACTCACTTTCGTAACACAATTGACGCGATCGTGATTTCTGTTCTTATTAGGCCTGATGCCCGATTTCCACTGCGAGCTGAGCAGTCATTAATGGCGACTATAGGTACATACAGAACTTAGTGCGTAGTAACTTTTAACTAGCTCTCAGCGATATCTCTATTTCCCCTTTATAATTGCTTGGGTACGTCATGTAAACCCGCTGGACTTGATAGTTGTGATTGCTAAACTGCCACGATTAAATTAGGGGTTGCAAACGGAGATTTGAGATGGATTCATTAGATTGCCTGAAGCTGTAAATTTGATAAAGTATGAACATAAACATAATATACCGCTAAGATATTTCTCATTTAGATTTATGAGTTGTCACAACCATAAACTGAAAGTTAACATTATCTACCTAATAGTACATTACGACACAAGTGCGAAAAACATGAAATTCGAAACGAGTGGCGATGTTTTAAAACACAATCGAAGGGAGTGATTCCGAGTGGAGGAAATTCACACTCCCTTCGATCGTGTTTTAAATCGACACGAGTTACGAATTTCCTTTAGCACGTCTCTCGTACGACGTTTTTTAGTACAGATGGCCCTCCAAAGTTTTGGACCTGACGTAAATGAGCCACTTCTCGCACTAGAGCCTAAAAAAGGCACCATCTGTACTAAATATTTAATTTTGCCTAACAAATGGTGCCTCCCTTTGGTCGTGTTTTAAAACATCGCCACTCGTTTCAGATTTCCTGTTTTTCGCACTTGTGTCGAACCTAATGCACTATTTCAATTATAAATATTCATATAGTTACCAAAGAAAAAACGAAAACGTCCGAGGTGGGAATCGAACCCTCGTGCTCAGCTGCTTTCGCGGCTGATGCCTGCACCGCTCGGCCATTTGGTCTTAGCAACCATCAGTCAATTTTCTCCTCATCCCGCAATCCCCGCAATCCCTTACAAGGCTAAAAAAAAGCACAAATCAGAATATTTAGTTAATAAATCATTTGATTTGGAAAGAAACGGGATTTAATCCGGAAATTTTCAACGCTGATGGAAACGCAGCCTAATGCGAAAGTCACCTACGCTATATTTTAGATCATTAACAAAACGTGGTAAACGTTCAACCTTAAAGCTCCTCTAGTTTATCGACTTGTAAAGGTCGCACAGTTTCGATACGTGCCCCAGACTCCGTTTTAGGTAGGCTACAAAACTATTTACCTAATAAAAAGAAAAATATTTTATTGATAAAGATCTAAAGTTATAAATGACATTTTTTTTTATCTCGACGTTTTGGGTTTCTTATAAATGCAATTACTATACCAGTTTATTTTTTAAGAATAGAAGAATTAAAATAAATCAGGTTTATAAGAAAATTCTATATAAATCATTGTAAGTCACACACATGTAAGATGGACCAACCAACGATGGATGTGGTGCGTAATTACGAGTAAATTAATTTTAAAAATTAGGGCTACTTTTGGGGGGTAAATTAGAAAACTGAAAGAAACAGCTTTGCAAACTATATCATGTGATAAATGAAATGGCTTAGTGTGAGGAATTTAAATACATCTTTTACATGTTCTGAATATTTTAACGTTCGGATTATTTTTAGGTATAGTTCGTATTAAAATCGAAATAAGTAATAAGCTGCTATTTACCGCTATTTCAACGATTCCAAGCCTTGAGATAAACCTGTTATTGTGTCTCATGTGCGACTGGCCTAATCCTTGAACGAATGAACGAAAGGGCAATGCCTAATGTTTTCAGAGGACTTTGAACTTGTCTCCTTTATGTAACCTCAACGAAGACTAGGACTTCAGAGAGATTCATTAACAATGCTGCGCTGAGTAAATTAAGGTTACAAACTTACACAAAATGTGGATAATACGTAGGTTGTGTAATTGTGTTATTATGATTATGTTAGAGTAAAAGTTTGACGCGCTAGATGACATAAGTTTTGTAATTAAACTCGTGTGTGGGAGGGTTTATAAGGTTGGTTTTTGTTGTGTTGTATGTGCCCGTTTTATCTTAATTATCTTTACATGTAATTAAGATTATAACTTTTATTTTAACTTTAGTTTATACAGTGTTTATTTAAAATATGGCGGTCCGTTTTCAGTAATGAAGGCGGGCTTCATTACTGCCAATTGTATTTCGAAGATTATTTAGAATGGTTAGTTACATTACAATAACATACATAGATAAAACATATACTCATACATCATCACATGCTCATAATTTAAGTTGATAAGATAAAGGTGTCATTGCACTAGTGTTCAACAAAGGCACTTAATTTCAAAATTATAAAGGCTCTAACATATATTATATCAGATTCGGCAGGGTTAAATCCTCGTATCAATATTTGGAAAAAAAACAATTCCTATGAAATGTTGATCAGCTCGAAAGACTGCTTTGTAAGGAACGGCTATTTGTTTTTTCAATATTTCGATATAAGTCCCATAAGGAATACCTATTGTTCGTTACCATGAACACATGCATACCCTAAGGTATCGGTAACTAATTTGAAAACACCTTATTGTATAATATGTTTGGTACTTTGTGCATGCCTACCTCTTTTACCTTTATTATTTATTCAGGGGTCAATTTTTCAAACGGTAGGTACTGTCTCGTCTATAAATATGCGTACATTTTGAAACTTATTACTAGGGGAAGACCGCTTCAAATCCAATATGTGTCAACATATTTATGGAGGCAACCGTGCCAATTTGTAAGGTTCCGTCTCACATACGCCAACCATCATTTTTAGATTATTTTTTTTATGTGACGAAGGTAGACAACAGAGCTCTCAGTCCACCTGATGGAAAGCGGGAACTGAGGCCCATAGACATAGTGACCAAAAAATCGCCTATGCGCTGGCTGCGCTGCCTACCCTGAGGACTTAGATGGATTGCCTCTATACCAGTAATTACACCAGCTATCTTACCACCAAACCGAAAGCCGGTATTAACTATTTAGCGGCAGATTAACAGGTAAGACGGCGGTAGATATCCGGGCGGGCGGTAGATCCTGCACGAGGTCCTACCGCCAGCTAAAAAATTTCCACACAATAATTTGATCTAGTATCGTCCGAAGAATAAGCCCTTGGCAACATACAACAATATACGTGTACTATTTAAAACCAAAGCAAGTGAAACGTGAAATGTGGGAAACCTCAAGAGTAAAGATCAAACACTTGCCAACTAATCAACATCAAACGTCTACGATGTTGCCCTCATTTAACCTTGGCTTTCTAGTGACTCCCGTATTGTGTGCAAAATGTATACAGGGTGATTACGGGGCTGGGGTCGTGATCCCAACTGTTAAGTTGGTCTTTCCTAACAAGGTTTCCCATGGAACAAATGTGAATATCGCGAAAAAAACATTGATTTCATACCGACCGGTGCGGATTCATAACTTCAAGTCTCGTTTCATAGTTATGTAAACACATTTGGAAAGGATTTGTATTGAGAAATGTATACATTAATTAAATCGACTTTTACTAGTCGTATAAAAGTACGTTTGTTCATACTGGTCCCATGGGAAATCTTGTTCAGAAAGACCATATTAACACATTTTTCAAAGTTGGAATCACAACCCAGTAATCAGCCTGTATTTGTATCACCTAAGTTATTTTTAACCTTTTAACCGCCGTTGTCTGATATAATCACGCAATCAGTATCCAGTACACTTCGATGGAGTCTGATAAAATAAGACAAAGGTCTGATTTGGTTTTTATGATGTAAAAATAAGTTCCATTCATGCGTTTTTAATGCTTGGTATAATTTTGTTTTAATGGCGACACAGGCAACGGGCACGCACGATGAAAATTTCATGGCGGTTAAAAGGTTAAATCTATTTTTTGTGGAACAACTCAAATTCAAAATCAAAGTCAAACTCTTATTTATTCAAGTAAGCTTATTAATAAGCATTTTCAAATCATCTGACACAATATTAAGAAAAAAATCCCTTACCGGCTCTAACCCTACACCACTAGTAAGAAACTCAGAGGGAATTGTTTATATTAACTATTTTTCGTGTTTTATTTTTGAAGTAGTAATACTTCTATGAGTACACAGTCTACGTCAAAGATACTCGTATCATTACGGCTCATGTGGCAAAATTACATTTACACGACTTTGTTTTCTCCTTTATATTAAAGTCGTGTAAATATATTTTTGGCATCTGGCAATGATATCTTTGATGTCGTCTTCAAATATATATTTTTTAACATTAGATGTCAGAGCCAATGCGAACTCGTCGTTGCGGGTCGTAGAATAGGCATTCGCAATGGTATTTTATATGAAGCAAAATACCCAAGGTTTTGCTTACTTGGATATATAATTCACCTTCAGTGACTTGTCATAACTCACTCGCTTTTGAGACGTTTACGGTAAATTGCGTCTTAACCCCTCGTATGCTTAGACACGGATCCGTGCGTGGGAATTTCAATCTATTGTTTTAAGTGTCAAGGTCACTTTTTCAGTATCGTAATTTGACAGGAAGCATACGAGGGGTTAACCGACGTCATAATATATTGCAGTAGATTTATGTAGAGTCATGTATCTACATATACATTCGGCATCAGATATTTCGGAATGGATAATCAGAAAAATCTGAGTACCTCTGTACTCTGGTGTTATTTTTTTTAATTTGAAATGGGCTTAGTCATGGCCAGAGACTAGCCAAGGGCAGAGACGCGGCCTACGATGGAGTGAGTTTGCCCAGAAGGTGCCTATTCACCCTTGACTTGAACGTTGACGGGTTATATGATCTCGGGAATATAGTTATAGTTCAGGTTTAGATATTTTTGAACACTCCGATATATCTGATGGCGTCAGTACATTTTTGCGAGTTTACATGTGTTTACGACGACATAAACAAATAGGTATATGTAAATAAATAAGCATGTTAGTGATAGGTATAAGTGTATTTCCATTGCAATAGGTATAAGTGTATATTCATATGTGATAGGTATAAATACATTTCCATTGTAATAGATATAAGTGTTTTTTCCATTGTTATAGGAATAAGTGTATTTTCATATAGGTTAAGTTGTAAATAAAGTGCAGATCGTAATGTGTTTCAATACAGGGGCGAACCCGGCCCTAAGATAGGCTAGGCTAGAATGCCTAGGGAAAACTGATAGGGTTCCGGTAGGGGAAGAATAATACGCTTGTTTATCCAATAAGATTCTAATAAGAAAATAGAAAATGTCACTAAGACCTAAAAATAATATGTAAAATGATTAATTCAGTTAATAAAATATCGCTAAGGGCGAAGGAGGAACGCGGGTCGCGGGGGACGCGACCAGCGGCAAAATCGTATAAAAGGCGGGCGCGCGCGATTTATCCGGCGTTCGGGAGGCCCAAAAGGAGACCTCCCAACGCCAGCCAAGACTCCCAGCAAACTCCGCAAGGAGGCTGTAGGCACCCGACAAAAAAAAAAAAAAAAAAACCCGCAAGTCAGTATTCATCGAGCAGCGAAGCAAGCAACACCGAAAAAGGAACAAAGAAGAGATCCTCCTCCGCCCTCAGCAAGTACAAGAAGAATCCTGGTTGTTTCTCTACCTCACCGCATTCCCGCTATACCTATAAGCAACACGCATACAGTCCATCAAAATCAATCTCCACGAAAGTGGTTTAGGTAAAATCCCCTCAAGGGCAACTACGTACGGTCACGTACATTGTTGGTCCTTGCGAAGCCGGATCTCTGAAGCAAGACTTATAGCGGGATGCGTGTGACGAGAAGCAACCACGGAAAGGAGAAGGCGAAACCTACCTCTTCGGGCAGCGGCGACACTACGGCAACACCGGGCTCCGAAGAAACTCAAGCAACGGAGATGACGTCGGGTTACGGCGAGACATCGGGCACAGGGGCCACGTCGGGTTCCGGCGAGACATCGCGCACCGAGGGCACGACGCGCACAGGCACCACGGCGTGCGCCGACGAGACGGCACGTACAGGCTCCACGGAGCGTACGGCCGCCTCGGCACGCACCGAGGCGTCACGCACCGACCGCCGCGGCGCCGGTGCGTGGCGGCGCCCGCCGCCGGCAACGGGGACCCGAGGGACAACAGCCAAGCCGGGGCAGCCGCCGACACGTCGGGCATCAGAGCCACGCCCGCCGCCAGCACTGCGACGGTGGTGGAGCGTCGTGCCACCGACCTCATGCCGTCCCCCCCCCCCGCGCAAGATCGACGAAGCCTGCGCGTTCACACAGGTCCAAGGCGTCCAGCAGGAAGCTCCTGGTGCCGCTGGAAACCCGGGAGAAGATCGCGGAGCTGGAGCTGAAGCGGATCCAGGCCGAAGCGGAGCTAGAGAAGATACGCCTGGAGCGCACGAACCTGGTGTCATCGTGTCACGCAAGCTCGCGCATGGTCGGCGCGATCAACTCGTCGCATCGAAGACTCTGCTGGGATGGGTGCCGCACGGAGCACGGAGACCGCGAGCGAAGCCGGCAGTATACTACTGCGCACACGTCACTCAAGACGCTCGAGAGAAGAAGATGGAAGCCATCCGCGAGGTCACCGGCGACGAAGAACGGGAGGGAAGCACCGTCCCCATCGGCGGGAGCGAGCTGGGAAAGACGCTCGGCCTGCTGCGGGACCCCCATGAAGACAGACTCCACTTCCAACTTCGAAGAAAAGCGCCGCCAGAAGAGACAGAAGACCTCCGGCCGCCCACGAAGAGAGAAGCACGGCTCGCCCGAGCCGACTGGTCACAGGCCACCAAGACGTTCGTGGCCCACCTCCTCGCCGAGATCGAAGACAGCACGAAGAAGAACGAGTGGCGCTGGGTACCGTCGGCAATGAACACCGCCGATGACGCTACCCGCGCGGCGCCAGCTGACTTCGACGCGAAGCACCGATGGTTCTACGGACCGGCGTTCCTGTACAGCGAAGTGTCGACTTGGCCGCGAGAGGACAAGACCGAAGCCCCAGCGACCGGCGAAGAGAAGGCGTGCGGCGCGGTCTACACGAGGCCGCCCGAAGAGAAGCCCGCCGCCATACCGAACATCGAGCGCTTCTCAGACTGGACCCGGTTGTTGCGAGCGACTGCGCGAGTGCTACAATTCGTCGACCTCTTACGTTGCAAGCCCGACGTGCCGCCGCCCGAAGTCGAAGACACCCGCCTCATCGCCGCCGCTAGAAGAAAACGAACACTAGCGAACGAAGAACGAGACGGGGCCTGGAACAAGCGCGCGCCGAAAACCGCCGGTACATCGAAAAAACGCGTTGTACACGAAGAAAGAAAATACATCGCGTTAGAAGCAAAATACCTACTGGCGGCCGAACAGCTGTTACTACGCGCGTCACAAGAAGACAGCTACGCGAGAGAGAGACAGCGCATCGCGAGCGGACACGCGCCGGACAAGGACGATCGACTACGCAAGCTGAGTGTCTTCATGGACGAAAATCGCCTAATTAGACTACAAGGAAGAATAGCTGCCGCCAGCGACATAGAAGAGGAAACAGTTCGGCCCGTCGTGTTACATGGGAAACATTATTATACACAGTTATATGTTTCTCATATACATCGGAAGTTACATCACGGCGGCACCGAAATAGTAGTGAACGAGCTGCGGCAGCGAGTGTATATAGTGAAAATAAGACCCACAGTGAAAAAAGTGATCGCGCAGTGTTTAGTGTGTGTGCTACGTAAGGCTAAACCGGCCGCCCCCGCAACAGGCGACCTGCCCGCCGCCCGTCTAGCCCATCACGCTCGGCCCTTCACATATACGGGCCTAGACTACTACGGGCCGCAGGAAGTCACAGTGGGGCGACATCGCGAGAAGAGATACGTCGCGCTATTCACCTGCATGACATCGAGGGCTGTGCACCTGGAGCTGGTCGCCTCGCTGAGCACGGACTCCGCCATCAACGCGCTGCGACGGTTCATCGCTCGTCGTGGGTGTCCTACGGAGTTATGGAGTGACAACGCCACGGCCTTCCGAGGAGCGGATCGCGAACCCTCAAACGCGATCAAGGAAGCTGCAGCAGCAAGGCATATCAACTGGCGGTTCCTGCCCCCCTCCGCCCCGTTCATGGCTGGGGTGTGGGAGCGAATGGTGCGAACCGTGAAGGAGGCGATGAAAGCTACGCTGCACGAGAAGTACCCGAGCGACGAGACCCTGCAGACCCTGCTCGCCGAGGTGGAGGCGACCGTGAACTCCAGGCCCCTGACCTACGTGGCTGTGAACCCCGATGACCCTCCAGCGCTGACTCCGAACATGATCCTGCTCGGGCCGGACTGCTACTCGCCGGCACCAGGAGCCTTCGAAGAAAGCGACGCCAACGCACGCCAGCACTGGAGGCGCGCGCAGCAGCTGGCAGACTCCTTCTGGCGGCGATGGGTGCAGGAGTACACCCCGATACTCCAACACCGGCGGGAGCCCCACGGCGCAGGAGCTGCACCGGCCATAGGAGACGTCGTCATCATCTGTGACTCGAACCTGCCGCGCAACACATGGCCGCGCGGACGAGTCACGAAGATATACCCAGGCAAGGACGGCGTGGTACGAGTCGTGGACGTCACCACCAGTAGAGGTCACATCCTGAGGCGGCCAACCAAGAAGATCGTCGTGCTGCCAGTGGGATCGCGAAGCGACGGCGGGAGAAATGTTCACGACGACATAAACAAATAGGTATATGTAAATAAATAAGCATGTTAGTGATAGGTATAAGTGTATTTCCATTGCAATAGGTATAAGTGTATATTCATATGTGATAGGTATAAGTACATTTCCATTGTAATAGATATAAGTGTTTTTTCCATTGTTATAGGAATAAGTGTATTTTCATATAGGTTAAGTTGTAAATAAAGTGCAGATCGTAATGTGTTTCAATACAGGGGCGAACCCGGCCCTAAGATAGGCTAGGCTAGAATGCCTAGGGAAAACTGATAGGATTCCGGTAGGGGAAGAATAATACGCTTGTGTATCCAATAAGATTCTAATAAGAAAATAGAAAATGTCACTAAGACCTAAAAATATTATGTAAAATTAATTCAGTAAATAAAATATCGCTAAGGGCGAAGGAGGAACGCGGGTCGAGGGGGACGCGACACGCGGCAAAATCGTATAAAAGGCGGGCGCGCGCGCCCGCAAGTCAGTATTCATCGAGCAGCGAAGCAAGCAACACCGAAAAGGGAACAAAGAAGAGATCCTCCTCCGCCCTCAGCAAGTACAAGAAGAATCCTGGTTGTTTCTCTACCTCACCGCATTCCCGCTATACCTATAAGCAACACGCATACAGTCCATCAAAATCAATCTCCACGAAAGTGGTTTAGGTAAAATCCCCTCAAGGGCAGTTGCCCTTACGCTACGTAGTTACGTACGGTCACGTACAACATGCAGTGCAATACAATGTAGGTACGACTGTAAATTATATTTTTATTTTCAGAAAAATAAACATCAAAAACTACCTAATAATTAAAACAACTAAACTAAGAAACAAAACATGCGTTCATTGCTAAGAAAACCCTAGCCCTAATTATATGTAGGCTGTACGGACTTGTGAAATAAAAAAAATGTCAACATAACATATTATTTTAAAGGAAATTGAAATATTATAGGAAAGTAGGTATTAGTAAGGTTACTATGTAAATACTTATGAACGTAAGTATTTCATTCTTGTAACTCGATAAGACAGTGTACTCGTATGTGTTGCAAAAAATATTTCCGCCACAACAAACCTACGTTAAAAATAATAAAGCCCTTTTCAAGGATTTACCACGAGACACCTCGATTAATAATTTATTATTCACGCCACACAAACTTTCAAAAGCATTTTATTATTCTTTAATTTCCACTCCGTTTGTTCTTCTTTGGTGCTTAACAAATGAAAAATGTTTGGAAACTTTTAAACGTTACTAAAATTATTTTGATAAGTAATTGTTCTTTCGTTTGCTCAATAATGAAGTGAGCTGTAAAAATCATCTTGTAATTATTAGTTTCAAAGTAAACTTAATACATTTTTTTTATGTAAATTATTTAAAAACGTCTCATTACAGTGTTCTTCTTCTTTAACCTAAGAGTAGGGCTCTTGTCGGTGGAGCTGTAAAATTTCTAGAACCTTTCATTAATTTCTTGATACGACACGACATCTACTTTTTCTTTCACTCGATCCGTGTATGACCTTCTTGGCCTTCGTAAGCTTCCTTTTCCCATTGACATTCCCTTTTATGATGATGTTTTTGTATTAGTCGTGTTGTATTAGGTGTCCTTCCATATCAATTTGATAGTTCGCAATACACTTATACTACTTATTCATTGGTTACTTTTTAAATCCAGATAATTCTTGTAATACCTACCTCATAAAAAACGCTTCGAAACAATCACTATTACGTTGTTTGTTCTCGTGGTTCAAATTTCACAACCGTATGGAGCTACAGATGTAAACTTTTGACCTGACAAAAGCACTTGGGTCGTAGAGAAAGAGTGAAGAGGGTACTATAGGGACGGTCACGGTGAACATTTTCACTATGGAGGTAACCATGAAATCACGAAAACAAATCTCCTAATTATGAATCAATTGAGCTTTTATTAATAGTTAACCCTTAATTTTGCAAATTTCAAAAAAATCGTGCGTCCTCCACGCCAGAGCAGAAAATTCTGTCTTAAAAAAAATACAAAAAGTGGGTCGAAGACTATGTTCATTGTGACGAACATTGCCAAATTAAGGGTTAAGTATCTAAGTATCATTAACTCATAACCAGGAGATTTGTTTTTGCGATTTCTTAGTTGTCTCCATATTGAAAGTTAGTCAGCGTGACCGTCCTTAGTACCCTGTTCACTCTTGCTCCACGACTCAGACGTCAGCCTGTATTTTGACACTTATGAAATCATGGCCAACTATTCATCATCGTCATCATCAGCCTATGTTAGTCCACTGCTGGACGTAAGCCTCTCCTATTATCCATGCGTATAGACGCATTAGGAGGTAAATGCCCATAATCGCCACGGTGGGCAAGCGATCTGGTGGGTATTGGCGATCGCAGTAATGTGTCCACTATATTGACGCTGCTGCTCATCATCAATCTTGTAGAATGGTCAGTGACACTTCAACCCCTTAGTCGACTCTTACGACACCCGCAGGAGTTGGGGTGGTGACAAATGTATACTTACTGCCGTCACCACACGGCAATGACCAACTATTAAAATGAAAGAATAAATGTGAGGGCGCTATCATAAAAACATTTTTTTTTCATTGTGCGCGATAATTCAAAGTTATGAGTTATTTGCTTCCTTTCCCTCTTAGTAATTTATACTGTGAGGGACGGAATGAAGTTTGGGTCACAGTTACACGACGAAGTTTTGAGATTACTGAACCAATTTCTAGATGTGGGGATTATGTTAAGAGTCCGGTATAGTTTGCAGTAAGAATTTGTAACCGTTATAATGGCGGGACCAGATGTTGAATTCGATCGATTCATATTGCATTATTTAGTTCTGAATGAGTACTATTTGATACTTGTTGCAAAAAAAAATTGTACCTCTTCTATTTCAAAGTTATATTCAATCAGTCTGGTCCCGCCATTATAACGTTGTAATGGCGGAACCAGGTCCTGAATTCTGTCGATTCATATTGCCTTATTTAGTACTGAATTGGTGCTATTTGGTATCCTGCTAGCATTTTGGCACATAACGGAAAATACTTTCAAACTTCTTGTAACTGAATGAGCAGAGGACACTTGCATACGTTCCACACGCTCCTCTGCTTGCCTTGCTCGAGCGTACAATTCGGTTTGCACAATTAAAGGGCACCAAAAACCTACTGAAATAAAGTCGTAAATCAATTCGTTTATTACTGAAACCGAAATGAAACGGTCGAGCTTAAGGCACAAAATTACACGCCGGCCGGTTTCCATTACATATTTCAAGGGCTTAAAATGCAATAATAACGGCTGACGGCTTTATAGGCAAATAAAAAGTAATCCAGTTCTCGCTTGTGTTTTTATTTATGTCTATGTGTATGTAGATAGTAGGTAAAGAGTGGTGGCATTAGTACTGGGCACTTTTGCCACTGGTCTCACCGCGAGCTACTAAGCTATGAACTATGGGCTATAAACTCGAACAAACGATACCCCCATGTAAATAAAAGAGACATGGCGATACTCGCCCGGCTATCAGCTATCACCGCTGGGCGAGAATCGCCATGTCTCTTTTTTGAATGATGGATGGTTCAATATTATGTAGTACGAAGATCATACGGTCTTAATTTGGTAACTCTAAGTTTCTTTAAAATAAAAACAAAGTTAAATCATTGCGCAAATTGTCCGTTACTGGAGCCGTCACCTTATACCCGAAGATAGTTTTGTCTGAAAATACACATGAAGGATCAAGGTGCGTTTTTATCTAATCATTATATTTTTCATATCATTATATTTCGTATTATTCGATTATATATTTTGAGCATGTATTGTCGTGTTTTCCGAATCACTAATAAGCTCGCACACACCGTTCATATAAGAAATACTAAACAACATTTAATATTAGAGTTTGGAACCAACCCCAAAATCGATGGTGTGTTTGGTGTGATCACGGTATGTAGATTATTAGTCGGGTCTCGAACTCGGGGAAAAGCCTGTAAAGTACCTCTGGAAAACAAATAATCCTATGATCCCTCCATCTTGAGGGAGGCCTACCCATGCAACGTCACCCTTGACGTAGTCTCTTCTCAAGAACTCGCCTATTCAACAATAACACAATAACACCAATCTTTAACCGGCCAGCTTTTGAGCAATGCTCAAACAAAATGACGTCACTCAGCGTCGTGAATCGGAGCGCAATGAATTGTTCCCAAAATATCTCCAGGTTTAATATCGGGCTTAAAAAAGAACCCCCGCTAAGGCATTCGTTTCATTTTGCGGATATTTGAATTCGATGTAACTGTCATTTGGTATTTGGAAGGTGAGATTACGTTTCAGGTCTCCATAGGGGTGAGAAGATTGCATGACAACTTAGTTATATTTATTTTTCAAATTATTTGTAATGGCTTTTGTGTTTTAATGTCGCCATAAATTGGAAATTATATATTTTTGTACTAGATAAAACCATGGTCGTACACTAGTCTTTTTTTATTACTGTTATTTGTTTCCAAATTATAAGCTTGAAATCTGAATGCTCATAGAAACCAGATTTGTATACCTAATTATAATCCTTGGTTTGGCCGAGGTTTTCTCAAGTGATTTCAGTAATTATGAAATTCTTTACATAATTATTTACGTTAAATAAATGTTCTGGAGTTGCAAACCTCCATAGATTATAGATACTGTTTACAACCAGACAGACCGTATGCGTATTTGCTATCGTCGAATACAACATGGAATGAAGGTTCGTGAAAGCGTACTTCTATGTGAAAATTGCAATATACAGTATATAGATCAGATAATAAATTAACCAGGCATAGGATATCAGAGTATTTCTTTTTATTTTGTAAATTTTCATAACTTTTATGTGTAAATTTTGGGAAATTTTTGTTCCTCTTGGGATCAAAAGAGCTCGCAATTTTGAATAGAAATGACCCAATCAATAAATTCAAAATGGATAAAATAATTAGAAATGCTTATAATGATTTACCTACCTACGTAATAATTAATTTAAAGGTTTTTAAGTTGCATTTAGTTAAATGTTTATAAAGCACCTTTTGAAAAATAATTGACCTGTGCTTAACTACAGTGGGCGAAATTATTTAGTACATTGAGTATATTTTACTACTGAAATTCTTAGTAAAAGTCATTTATTTTTATTCCAATAAGTTTCACAGCACAACAGTAAAATCGAAAGCACAGCCAACTAAAAAATTAAAAACTATCTACATCTACATACATGTTCTTGTATTACGGCATGTACTAACCCCTTTTTAGAGATTTGCCTCTACATCCATAGTAGATAAAGATATAAACTGTATAATATAATATATGTGACAACCATATAAGTATTTGTACAAGTAGGTACTTTACCCGCCAATGTTTGCCTATCTACACGCGGTTGATTAAGCATCAGGCTTCAGAGCGTCGATATATTCGAGGATATCTTGACTTGAGGTTGATAGGTAAACATATTTCTTATTGATAAACATTACATTAATAACTATAAATATAATCAAACGGTTAAACTCACGTGTATTCAGTCACCACGCGCGACATGTTTCGGAGGACCTAGGTCTACATTATCAAGCAGTGAGCCTGCGTTTACGCCAAGCGACTCGCGAGCGCGGTGAGAACTCCACGCCCGTGAATTTGACCGATCAATTATATTTGTAGTTATTATGTCTCACGAAAGTTTAAATTCAATAGCAATAATAATAAGTATCAAAAAAGAAACATTACCATGTTTCAATTACTCAACTTGACCATACTCGTAGCATAGAGAACAATGAAAATACTTAACGACCAGAAGGCCGAGTGTAGGTAATAACTTATAAAAAACGTCTCGATCGCGTTTACGTTTTTTATCGTCATTTCATACAAATGGCGATGAAAACGTAAACGCGATCGAGGCGTTTTTTATAAGTTATTACCTACACTCGGCCTTCAGTGCTTGTTACTATGATATTTCTCTTTCCGTGAAAATTTAAACGGACCTCACAAGGTTAGGTACATCTACAAGGTGCCCATGAGGAAAGGGATAAAGATTAACAGCATATTCCTAATGCTAAAAGAAGCAAGAAATGTATATGAGTTTGTGGTATTTTTTGGCGTTTCGAATACCCCACTACATAAAAATATTATTTTATGAATGAAACTGTATTTTATAGGTAGGTAATTAAAGTGTTTTTTGTTGATTTGATGGCTGTCAATTAAGTGTGACAACCCTAAGACAACACAGTAACAAAATCGCGATCCTATAATGCGTTTATAATTGCGTAACGGTTAAAACCGGATAAAAAAATCTCTGAAAATAGACGAAATCCGGCAAACTTCATGTCACATTTTTAACTTAAAATTTGGTCAGAAATCCGCTGTTAATTTTTTCCCTTTCCTCATAGGCACAAAAAGAAATTGCAACGCTTGTAAACTGGCTTCCAAACGTCCTTTTCAATTTAATCGAGGGATTACAGCCAACCTTCTCGAAAGCTCTGACACAAAGAAATTTTGTCCTAAAACACGAGTAATCCAAACGCGACTGATATTAATGGGGCGAGGCTCACATTTCTATTATTTTCAAAAGCTCTTATAATATTATACGAGCAACATACGGTTGTTGGTGTACGTTGATACAGTTTTCCCCTAGTAACAGTCTTATACGGTCCACATTTCAAATACGGTGCGGGTTAGATGTGAGGTTTGGTAAAACAGACGAATTCCTTAGGTACTTACTGTAAGTACAGTCACCATCTGGGTGCTTAGACAAGTTGCCAATCGCTAACGCTTAATCGTCAGTCGTAAACGAAAGGCAGCTAACTGTCTTTGTCGCACTAATATGCAAGCGTGACAGAGAGGGAAAACTACGATACGCTACCAAGCGCTAGCGATTGGCAACTTGGCTAAGCATCCTGATAAGTCAGAGCTGTCACGGTGCTCAAACATATGCCCTCTAACTCTATGACAATAGAGCCCTGCTCGGATATTTGCGGCACCCTGGCCGCTCCGATATATTTGATGACGACTGTACTCCAAACATTTCATAATTCCATATCCGTGCACGCGACGCTGGTCGGTCAGCATTATTGTACTTACAAAACGCAAATGAATACGTAATGTAGTAGGTACACGTTAGTCTGGGTGGGTTTGCCGATGTATTTTTAAGTAAAATTTACTTTAAAATATAGTAAGCAATTAGCACGCTTTGACTTACTTCATCATCATCACCATCATCATATCAGCCGAAAGACGTCCACTGCTGAACATAGGCCTCTCCCAAAGATTGCCACAATGACCGGTCCTGCGCCACCCGCATCCAGCGGACTCCTGCGACCTTCACCAGGTCATCAGTCCACCTTGTGGGGGGCCTACCCACGCTACGCCTTCCGGTACGTGGCCGCCACTCAAGAACCTTCCCGCCCCAACGGCCATCGGTTCTACGCGGTTGACTTACTTAAAAAAAAAAAATTTGGACATCTTTACACATCGACCTAGTCCCACGGTAAGCTCAATAAAAGCTTGTGATGTGTATGTGGGTACCAGGCGACGATATATATAATAGATATATACATATAAATACTTAAATACATAGACAGCCTTGACTAAGGAACAAATATTTGTGATAAATAAATACACAAATAATGCCCTCGCCGGGATTCTAACCCGGAACCTCCAGCTTCGTAAGCAGGGTCACTACCAACTAGGCTACGGAGGCTGACAAACTTAACTTGTGATCCTATGTCCCTTAGCTAGAAAGGGATACTTAGTGCTGTGGCATACCATTTGGTTTAGGTTTAATTTTAGACATAAGATAATTATAAGACATTTACGGTGCCTGGCGTGAAGAAGTTGATAACTCGAGATTAAAGGTAAAAGAAATTTTAACATTCACTCGAGTTGTCAAGTTCTTCACGCCATGTACCATATTCATGGTATCGGTTTACAAGAACAGGTAATCTGGTTTCTGCATTATTAGGCAAAGCCTATTTTGCTGACATAGTGCCAATAGATGTCTCCTCTGGCCGTCCACCGCCCAGATTGTCTCACGCCACGTTTCAACTTGCCCAGTAGATTCCAAGTCTAGGGCTTGCCTCGCTAAATGATTGAGACCGTTTTGGAGCATGGGACCGATTCAGTTTGCACTTGATGTATGATCCGCTGTCTCATTACAGCGTACGCACAGGTTCTCAGGTTGGAGTTTCTTGAAATTAGCTACCTTAAATTTACCTCAGACTTTCATAAAAGTATATAGGTAAGTAACTTAGGCAATATCAAGTAAAATTCTAGCCCTCAACTTGGCAAATAAAAAAACATGCGTCTCGTCTCGTCGTTCTCCTCGCCAAGAACAATAATTATGTCTTAAAAAAAATCTTCACTAAAAGGGTTTTTGGAATAATAACTTAGTCCCGAAAATAATGAACGTTGGTAAGATGCAATAATTTATCACAATAAGCAAACATCCGACTTACGGCAGAACCCTCTGTCATCATACATACTTACGAGACTTTATGATCAAAATTCCACCTGAAAGAGGCTTCGCAACAGCATGATTGCGCGGAAACTCATTGTGGAATTATGCGTAATTCCGCGTTTGAAACCCTTCGAGTCGTGACGTCATGAATACTGAGACGGCACGCTAATCTAAATAAAGCGGCCAAAATTGCTATGAGGTGTTTTATATTGTTGGCTTATTTACTCTGGTGGAGGTTGCGGCTCCAAATACGGCTGGAATTTATTTGAGATGACGTTTTATAATACAATCTAGCCGCAATCAAGCCGCGAATTTGATCAGAAGATACTTTGCGGTCTTTGAATACTGGTTATGCTGGTTATTTCGAAGTAGGTATAAATTCTTGTTACTATTAATAGTTGGCACGCGATATGACCATACTTAATCCCTTATTCATAAACGTCTCCTAACTTAAAAAACCAATAAGTATAGTTTGTTCTTTTCGCTTTTATCAACATGTGTATAAGACCGAAAGAGACAAATGATACTTATCGGCTTGCTAAATGAAGTGGCGTTTATGAATAGGAGGGTTAGTGTGTCGTCAAAATCTCGTTGATTTTTTTGTGCATGTCTCGCATTAGTGCATTACGCCTTTCCGAAAAGAATTTATTAATTATTTTAATGTTATCCATTTATGAATGTTTTCTGTTTAATTAGATTGCTGATTATAATGGTGGCATTCATTTTTTATCGAATTGTAAGTACACGAACAGAATCGTTCATCGTTACCCTAATTACATACATATTAACCTTATTATTTACGTCCCTAATCCTATTTATTTATTAAATTTATTGGATCTTAAAGCCGGATCTCACAAAGCACTTTAAGTAAACTTAGTTGTTGCGACCGTATTCAACGGATCAAATGCACTAGCAGCAATCGAAGTTACGACCCATTTAATTTAACTAGGCAACTGGGTATCTTCGCAAATCTGTCCGCTGGTACTAACTTATTCTTAACTCTGTCTGACCTAATTTCAGATTGTCGATAAATCCGATCTTGGAATTAGCCACGCTAACTTAAAACGCCATTGTAAGCTAAGAGAGAAGAAATTAGGGACTTTGGTCTTTGACCGTGCAGACCGTGCGACACATAGACAAACACACCAAGTACATGTGATACATGTGACCAATCATGTAACATAAATACATTTGGCCGTGTGGTGACAGCAGAGTAAGAATACATTTGTCACCACCCCATCTCCTCCTGCGGGTGTCGTAAGAGTCGACTAAGGGATTGAATTGTCACTGACCATTATTTGATAAAAGATTAATGATGGGCAGCAGCGTCATCATAGTGGACACATTTCTGCGATCGCCAATCCGCTTGCCCAGCGTGGCGATTGTGGGCATTTACCTCTTAATGCGTTTATACGCATAGTTAATAGGAGAGGCCTACGACCAGCAGTGGACTATCATAGGCTGATGATGATACATTTACATTGACATACCTACACACTAGCTCTGCTCTAGCTTCTGCAATCGTACCGATAAGCGATAAATTTTGTAATAAATGTATGAGAATGACAGATTTGAGGGTGAATATCTGAGCGTTTCAACCGCCTAATTTTGGTGGTGGGCCATTCCATATGAAATCATCAAATGGGGTGCGCTGCATGCTTTCCGATTTGTATGGAAAAAATCATGGATGATAATATAGGTATGCTGTACATAAAACCGTAGTTGTTTAATTTTTAAACAGCCTAACAGCCAGACAACATAGGTCTGAAGTTTAAAAATCAGCGATTTTTGAGGTCGATAAAAATTGCTTTAACTTTTTTTTAATGAGTGAAAATGATTTTTTTAATATCTTAATTTACTATTTAATATGTGTACTTGTACATGTTTGTATTACAGTATGTATATTTTTATTACTTATTGTATGACAAACTTCTAAAACGTCATGTTATTTTGCTAATGTTCAGTGATGTTCAGTAGCTTTTATTGGATTGCTCGCTTGGTCTAGACAGGTAATTTTTTTTAAATTAACAAGCTCAAATAGTCTTTAAATGAAAACTTTAACAATATTTTTGAATTTAGATCTTTTAACTTAAAAAAAACAGTAAATTACAAAACCATTTTTGTAGAATTTGCTTTTTTTGACGTGAAAATAAACCATGTTTGGCAAAGTTTAAAAATCTGAAAAGTATACATAAGAGAAGAACTTACTTTGGTCTTTGTAAATCATCTTTATTTATATTGTGTTATTGATTTTTGAAAGAGATATGATTTTTTGAAATCTACAAGTTAGCAAGAAGTTTCAAAGTAGGTAGTTGTTTAAGTTAATGATTTTTTTTATCACAGACAACATTTATAAACGTAATAAACTAAAAAATGATGATTGTTGATTCCCTCGTTTACTATGTACAGTCAACCAAAAAAGTGGTACACCACTTTCTTGATGGTAAGCATGAAAATGCTAGTGGCACATCTTATAATACGTCTGAAATAGGGTACTTATAGGTTTTATTACACATGCCTACTGTCTTTAGATAAGAGTAATGATGTTGATTCAATAATGCGATAACAATAAAAAATACCAGGTCGTATCATAATTTTGTGTCTGTTTCAAACGGCACCTTACGAGCCGGAAGATATTCCTGCTCCAAAAATGTTAATGTCGTAAAGGTAGTCAGGTAATAATACTTTACACACAAACACACACACACACATACACATATATACATTACATATTTGTGACAAGCTTTTTTGCTGACTTTTGCATGATATGAACATGAATTCGTAAACTCGTACGAATCTAACGAGATTAACACAAGGGTCATACACACTGACATACTTAATTACGTACATCGCAACTTAAATAAAGGTTCTTGTTGTTGTTAATGACTAATAAAATAAAGTTATGAATAATTTAATGTGTTTTATTTAAAATAGTGAAGTCATAGAGCGCCGGAAAATAGTCGTCAAATGGACATTAAAAAAAATCATAATTCTCACAGAAATCGAAAACACAAACCAAATGAAACGGATTCCTATAGAATAGAGTAGGTACTATCTTTTTTATAACTTTTTGGATTTTTTTATATTGCCAAACATGATGAAATTTGAAGTCAAAGTTGACCAATTTCGTAAAATGGCCAACTTTACCATTCTTTTTTTCAGCTAAATGAAAAGTTTGTGATCAAACCCTCAGTTATTTTATGAGAGCAATACTTGTACTATACAGTAAAAAAAAAATAATTCCCTAAGCCCAGTAGACATGCTGCAAAATCCAATAGAAAATGGGCGAAATTTGAAAATATTCACAAAACTTTCAACATTTATGATGGAACAAGTAAAATAGCTTGATGCATATTGATAATAACATTTTAAAGTACGTTTACTAGAGAATCAGAAAACATATATAAAAAATGTATATTAGTTACCGAAACAAATTAACATCGCTTCTCGTGGAACCTTAAAAACAGGTAAATTGAAACTTAAAGCGGGCCCCATCTGGATGAGCAGCAAGTAAAAAAAAAAGTATTGACGGTTTACGTACAACTTACTTAAGACTATCATCCTTGATTTTTTTCAAACTGTTTAAAAATCAGTCAGCGCGGAATTAAATCAGAATCTGATGATTTCATATGGAATGGCCCTGGTATCATTTTTGCCAAAGCTTCTAAACGACTCAATGTTATACTTCGTTATTTGTATAAGGTGCCTCCTTCAAATTTCAAAGTAGCATATTGCAACCAATAGAAACTTCGGCAAAAATGATGCCACCAAAATTAGGCGGTTGAAACGCTCAGATATTCACCCTTGAACGAAAAGTCATGTGACCATTTTCATACATTATTATGTTTACGTCACTTATCGTTTATCGTATGCGATTACAAAATGGCTTACTACGCCTGCGTAATGCAAAATGCCAATCGCTAACGCTCAGGGGGCTACCACGATCTGCTATGCGATTCAGTTTCGGATCGACTTAATCTGAATCGCGCTGTCAAAACTGAGTCTGCATCTAACTGTGTGTCTTTGTCGCACTAATAACAAGAGTAACAGAAAGAGAAAACTACGCTATGCTACTGAGCGTTAGTGATTGGGCATCTTTACTATGCATTCAGCAAGGTGGAAGTACCTGAGCGTAACATGTTAACAAAGAATATTTAATTGAATTACGATATTTTGATTATATTTATTATGTTAATCAACATAAAGTATTGTCATGTGTTTTGGGAGAGAAGTTTTTTTAAGTTTTGGTTAATAGTATTTATCTTTTAGGGTGACAATATCGAAATTTCTCAAAATTACAAATTTTCTTAGGCAATTCCATTGTACGAGTAAGTGCCAGTTTCTTTGGCTGGCAGTTTCAATAGATGGCACCTCAGTACAAGTTTGAATGTTACATATTGGGACTTTAAATATTAACACTCAGTCCTAATAAATGTCAGCCTGTCTTAAAATTATGCAAATATTTTTGATATAAGCTAATTATTTCAAAATTGGGACATGAAGCATTAAAGGCACATACATTCATCATCGTTTAAATGCCATCATAGTTGATTTTATTTTATCGATAGCAACTCAAGCTATGACGACGAGTATTGGTACTAGGCGTCGGGTACTAGTACCTACTTCTACCTTACCGACTAGAAAATATATTTTTTTGTTACTTAACTAAATTCTCGTAACGCATACATGCTCTCAGACTATAGGTATATATACCTATCCCCAAGCTCAGGTGAAGACAACACTTACCGTGTGCGATCTTCGAAATCCCAACGTCCCTGAAGTGTGCTTGTCGATTATTGGTATTTAGGCCCGAAGTTGGGGAAGGAAACGTTAAGGGTCTATCGTAAATTAAGCCCTCAGGAGTAGGTTGATGCCGAATCGAGCTTATGTGCGTTCGAGTGGATACAAACGGATTCGTATACAGACAGGGTGTAAATCTAATACGTGCGAATATCTTAACGAGGGTAAGTACGACAAAATACGTACATTAAAAAAACCTGTATTATAGTAATAAAAATAATTTGTCATGCAGTAATTATAATGCTATACACACTCGAGTTAAACGCTCCTCGACGTATAAGTTCGAAAGCGAATGATATAACATAACTATTGTTGCTTAATAAAACCTCTCAGCTGATTATTCAAATGAATCATATGCCTGATTTAATTTATCACTTCCATTAAATTTACACACGATATACAGGTTTACTTTTTCACCAGCACAATAAACCAACATTACGTACTAGTAGTACAAAATACTTTTTTTTTTGGAACAAAAAACTAAAATACTAATATGCGAACTTATCTGCAAATCTAACAAGAAATGTGGACGTATTACGCATCTATCGACGTGCATAACTAGAAAACGCACGAACTGTCAACTGTTTGTTTAAAATGACATCGTGCGCGGCATGGCGGGTTGGATTACCCCTTCCCGCCGCCTTCGCTATACCGCACCGTTGACGCCTTGTAATTAGTGCGCCCATTATGTTACATTTTCATGAAGGATAAATTAAAAAATGTGTTGATTTTATTTGATGGTGATCTATTATCGATACCAATGATATGGTAAAATTTATTGTACCCGTGAAAAAGTAACTCTGTAAATCAGCCTATCTCAGTCGATTGATGGACGTACTCGTATAGGCCTCTCCTCGACGCTTTAGAAGTCAAATGCCCATAATTGCCACGCTGGGCAAGCGGGTTGGTAATGGCAGTATACTATGATGATGCTGCTGCCCATACTCAATCTTCTGCCGTCACCACGCGGCGGTATTATCTGCGTATTAAACACTTAATTCTCTGAAAGTCACACACGCGCTAGTAAAGTAACAAAACCTTCTAGCTGAAAACACTTTTCTAGTACAGATGGTGCTTTTTTTACGCGCTAGTGCAAGAAGTGGCTCATTTTATGTCAGGTCGAAAACTTCGGTCTCGTCTGTACTAAAAACGTCGTACGAGACACGTGCAAAAAGGAAATTCGTGTTTTTCGCACTTGTGTGGTAATGTACTATTTTATGCGGATTTTTTATAGAGAGTGTTTTAAATATTTTGCCGCACTGTACATTACTGTGTTTACGAGTACATACTTTGGTATGTGCATACACAAACGGAGCCATATAGAAAGATTTGCACCCAGATACTTTTACTGTACTACATAACCTAAATACGCATTCAGGGCACTATTTCTTTGTCTCCCCATCGGAAGAAAAACGAGGTGCAATTCCCGGGAAGGAATACATTTGTTTACATTAGGTACGTGCCCGCCCTACATGTCTTGTGGCATTTTATTTCGAAAGTAATATTTGCCGGTCTTGCCCTCGCACAGTATTCTAATTTCATGCTATTTGCCTATGCGCACTTGGCGTTGTTTTAATACTCGCACGGAGATATTATGTGTGGTTTTAATAACAGTGGCGCGTGTGAGGGTATTTAAATTGAAATTCTCTTCGTTTTATGAGGCCTTGGTTTTTTTAAAGATTCTAGAACGCTGCGGGAGAGAGTTATTAATACCTATTGTTTCTGAAATTGTTATGGTAAGATACATTGTTTTCCGATAATGTCATGTTTTTTTCTTTGGGTTAGATAATTCAATTCTGTGTTCTTATTAGCAGGAACTAAGACTCCTGTTAAAAATAATTACATTTCTTATTATATTATACCAATATTATAACTCCCTATACTTATATCAATATGGTTCAAAATAGAAAGCAAAGCTCCCAGCCGTCCGTGGATACGTAATGTACTTTTGAAAGAAAAAGGGTCTATCTAACCTGGATGCTTAGCCAAGCTGCCAATCGCTAACGCTCAGTAGCTTATCGTAGTCTGCCCTCTCTGTCACTCTTTCATATTAGTGCGACAAAGACAGTTAGCTGCCTTTCGTTTACGATTGACGATTTAGCGTTAGCGATTGGCAACTTGTCTAAGCACTCTCTTGGCTTATGATGGTCCCGCTTTATCTATTTATCGGGCTACGGATCAATTTCGCACTTACATACTTGTTAGAACCTGACGGCAACAACGAAAAACGATTAAAGACGGTACCATCATAAGCCTACTGGTTACAATTTATTATACCATATCCATAAGTTATATTAACTATGTACGTATTTACTTTACTCCATAATATTACCCTTCAAGCATTTGTCGTATCCAAAGCTTGTAAATGCTTGCCGCTAATCAGCATTCCTCCTAGCGAACCAAGCTATGCATGCTAATATCAGGCGAACGCTGTTGGTTGGCAGAAGAGACAGATTGTAATTAAGTAGATTCATCTTCGTCATAAATTAAAGTTAAGTACAGTATTTTGATTCGGTAAATTAGTTCTACTTTTGTTTGTACACTTGTATTATATATTATATGTATAGGCAATATTTAATAGTGAAATAGTTAATTGAAGAATCCGAGATTTGTCAGCTGTGTGGTGACGTCAGTAAGAATACATTTGACACCAGTGTCACCACCCGAACTCCTGCGAGTGTCGTAAGAGTCGACTAAGGGATTGAAGTGTCGCTGACCATTATTTGATAAACGATTGATGATGGGCAGCATCTTTCAATCATCATAGTGGACACATTACTGCGATCGCCAATCCGCTTGCCCAACGTTGCGATTATGGGCATTTCCATTCCATAAGTTGAAAATTTAATGATAATTATACGCGATAAAATAGTTTCATTTTATGAAAGATTAGCATTAAATTCACGAGACACGTACATTCTTTTACGAAAACAGTGAAGACCAGCCAAAGCAAGTTACGTGAGTACGTCAGAATGAGTGACATTTATTCGACTTTGGTAATTGTAATTGATGAAAATGCAACAAAAAATAAAACTGGAAGAACGGGCAATTCTTGCACACTCGGTCTCCGATGGATATGACGTGTGAACGTTCTGGGTCAGACAGCGGAAAACGTCAGCTCGAACGATATTTCCGTCACTCGCAGCTGTCAAGGTTCCAATAAAGGACCAGAAACGTTTCTTATGATTTGGGTGGGAAGATATTTTCAAGATTTTTCAATAAAAATGATATAGGTAATTATTTTTTCTGAAGAATGAATGTAATTTAAGTAATGTAAGTTTTCTGTTTGCCCCAATGTTTGACTGGTAGAGAATGCCTTAAGGCATTAAGTCCACCATTTGTACTTTTATTGTTGTAACTGTGCAATAAAGGTTAAATAAATAAAAATATTATTTACCTATGTTATGTAGATTTTATGTAATATGTTTATGTATATGTTTATGGGTTATGATAGGTTGACCAAAATGTATGGAAGAGTTGTTTATTCCTTGAGTTTTCATATTTGGTATTTCATAGTAAGTGATTCAACATCATTATGTTTTATTATTTTTTGTCACCATTTTGCCAACACTGTATGTTAATTAATATATTATGTTTGTTCCCTATCTATTGAATACAAATATGAAAGCGATAAATAAGAACAAATTATTTAATTAGCTGATTGTTTGACGAACGTTTATGAATAACAGGGGGGGTACTTACGCGATTCATTTTATGTCGAAAGAAAGAAACAAGGCTATTATATATCGTATAGCTCTGCCCCTTTCCCTGAACGTTAACTGAATCGTATTAGTATATCATGGTAACCTTCCAGGGTGACTATGATTTCTTAATGCGATTCAAATTTATGTTCTGCTGTCAGTTTTTGACAGTTTATTCTATGGGACTGACACATCGCGATTCAGATTAGGTTTTAAATTGAATTACATTCGTAGATCGTGGTAACCCTCCAGTTAACAACTTCTATGTGATGTAGGGGCATTCCACGAGAATGTCGCTTACGTAACGGGATTCTTTTAGTACTTCTAAAAATTATAAGAACCCGAGTTCTAGTGTGGTAATATTTCGGGACTCAACTTATACGTTCACACAGTTTTCTCTAACTTTAAGCATTTATAAATAAATAAAAAATTATAAAATAAATATTTTGGACAACTTTACACAAATCGACCTAGTCCCACGGTAAGCTCAATTAAGGCTTGTGATGTGGGTACCAGGCGACGATATATATAATAGATTGATACATATAAATACTTAAATACCTAGACAGCCATGACCAAGGAACAAATTTTTGTGATAAATAAATACACAAATAATGCCCTTGCCGGGATTCGAACCCGGAACCTCCAGCTTCGTAGGCAGGGTCACTACCAACTAAGCTACGGAGGCTGACAATAATATTAAACGTAGCTGCCATAGATAGTATAAGCGTCACGTAAGCGACATTCTCGTGGAATGCCCCTGTAAGTAAAATAGAACAAAACTAAGAAAAACGGTCGATTCTTGCTCGGATGTGACGTGAAAGCGTTCTGGGCCAGACAGCGGGAGCCGTCAGGACCGACGACATTTCCGCGGCCGTCATTCCGCTGACAAGCTTCCAATAACCTGAATCGTCTGACGGGTCTGGAAGATTGTCATCTTTGACGATAAATTGGGGAATAGTTTAGAAAAGCGATTGAGTGAATTTGAACCGAACCTCGTTGTCATATGATGTTTGTTACATATTAATATGATAAATGTTGGATGTCATACACCAAAGAAAAATAGACCAAGATCACTAACGTCCGACGTTTATAATTCATATAATTTGAAGTAGTGTCACTACTTGAAAAAAAAAACAGACCAAATTATTAAATAAAAAAATAAATAACTTCATTTGAGTTCCACAATACCGAAAATATTATTGTAGCATAGTAAATGAGACTGGACGCCAGGCCAGTTGCATATGATTTTGGTACACGAAATACATATTTTATCGATTGTAATTAATGGTACACTCCGATCTGAAATAGATTTCTTCGTCCGAAAGGAAATTTTGATAAAGATTTCTGTAATTAAATGTAGGTACGGTGGACCTCATTTAAGGTTATATCATCATCATCATCATCATGCCAGCCGAAAGACGTCCACTGCTGAACATAGGCCTCCCCCAAAGATTGCCACAATGACCGGTCCTGTGCCACCCGCATTCAGCGGACTCCTGCGACCTTCACCAGGTCATCAGTCCACCTTGTGGGGGGCAACCCACGCTGCGCCTTCCGGTACCGTTTAAGGTTATATGCTTACGAGTAATACACAAAAAACAGTCCACACAATTACAAGTATTAAAATAAGAAGAATGATAGTTGTATTCAATTTTATAATTATAATAAATATTTGAATATTTTAACTGCCTAATATTTATTAAAAAAACCCGCCAAGTGCGAGTCGGACTCGCGCGCAAAGGGTTCCGTACCATTATCAATTTATTATTAAAAAAATACAGTTAAATCAACCTACCTCAAAAACTACAGGAGATAATTTAATCAAACCAAAAATCATTGATAAAGTTTATTAATCTGCATAACATAAATTTTTTTTAGAATTTTATATCGCGTAGTTTAAAAAATAGAGGGGGGGGGACACATTTTTCAGACTTTGAGAGCTGATATCTCGAAAACGATTTGCTTAAATAAAAATGTGATTTATAAACCCTCATATCATTTTCAAAGACCTTTCTATTAATACCCCACACGCTTATGTACAACTAAAAAAAAATTTCTATCCCTCAGTTACATGTATGGAGGGCCCCCACCCCAATGGTTTTTTTTACAATTTAGTATCATAATCCTGTAGCGGTTCATACAACACATATCCTTACCAAATTTCGTTACTGTATCATTTATAGTTTCCGAGTAAATCGGCTGTGACAGACGGACAGACGGACAGACGGACATGACGAATCTATAAGGGTTCCGTTTTTGCCATTTTGGCTACGGAACCCTAAAAAACACCTCCGCTTATACCTACTTAATATACAGGGTGTTCGTTTCGATTTGCAATAAATTAGACAGGTTACTTGGGCCATTAATAGAAGTTGTCTGGTATATCGGCTTTTGAAAAATTCGATAAAAAATATATTTTTTTGTTTTCATACATAATAAATGAAATGGTAAGTGTGAGAGAACCTTAAGAATAAAATAAAAGTTAATCTCAGGTGACTGACGGCACATGTCAAAATAAGTAACATTAGAATGTAATAAAGGTTGCAATACACATGTTCAGTGATTAAACTTATTTTTTTAATAACTCAATAACGGTGAGAGTTAAAACACTAGTTTCTTAGAGAAATTAATTACATTTGACCTAAATAAGCTTCCCTTAAAGTTATAGCATATGAAGAAAAACACGCTGTATATATTTTTTTTATTCCCACAGACATAATTCATCAACCAACAATATACATGGTTCTAATCAGTAATGTTTATTGTTTTCATATGTAATACAAGATGAGGTAATACATTATTTATGTGTCCAGCTATGAAACCCTGAGGGACACTACAATACACACTACAATATACAATTCTATGTAACACTATCGGGGTAATTAAATCTGGACTAAGTATCAGTGTGACAATGTTCAAATTGCAAGTTAACAAAAGTACAACATAGAACTTTGTCGTATTGAGGCAGCGAGATCCTAGAGCTACCATTTATCTAGTCCGACAAATCGCACGTCGCACCCGCTTTAAGAAAAAATTGCCGCAATAAGTCTCCCAGGAATTTTGATTATTCAATCTCAGTCCAGCAATTCTGCCAGTAAATCGAAATGTGAAAGGTAAAAATATGTAAATGAGTTTCGTGCAGAAGACAATCCCGTCTATTGTGGAGATGCTCTATAATTTCCTCTGGGAACGTAAGGACGAGTCTCCGCGGAGTAGGTGTTGATTTTGAAATTACTTTCACGTTGATTTTAAGTCTGAATACGTACATAAGAACATTTTTTCTCGTATCTTACGTAAGATTTTTAAAATATTGGCTACCCTGCTTACGAACCTAGAGGGTCCCGGTTCAAATCCCGTCGAGGGCATTATTTGTGTATTTATTTATCACAAATATTTGTTCCTTGGTCATGGCTCTCTCACATCACAAGCGTTAATTGAGCTTACCGTGGGATTAAGTCAATTTGTGTAAAAAGTCCCAAGATATTTATTTATTTATATTACAAGGTTCTATGTTGCACTTAATGCCACCTTGAAAATTTTAACACTGTCATAGTGACATTTTAGACCAGATTTAACTAACCCAAAAATAATACATATTGTGGTTGCGACTTGATTTGGTGGTCCCAATATTTGAGGATGATTGTAGATACCATAAACCGGCAAATGAAGTCCAGAACGTATCTTATTAATAACTATTTAAGGTGTGGCACTCTATCTGTTGACTTTCATAGTGTGTGTTAGAATTACGAATCTAATTAGTTGGTCAAATACCTCTTTTTTTTTTTTACTGATCTTAGTTACAAAGTAGTTTGCTCTGTAGTCGTCTGTTCATTTCCCCGAGAGTGATTTATCAAGTTTTTAAAATAAAACGACTGACCCATTTATCACACTTTTGAGACTGATATAAAGCTTTCCAATCTGCTAATAAAAATCGTAACACTTTCTTCTCACTTGATTATAAAGTAATTTGTACTGAAATTGTGTAAATTCGTTCATTTCCCCGTGTGTTTCTGTTATTTCAATTTGGCCTACCGACGAATTAGCATCGAATTGGTGAAATGACACGATTGACAAATCTATCGCTGTTATGGCTCGATGAAGCTTTTCGACCGGGAAATGCCGATCACTATCGTTAGCCTGAGGCCAACTTCGCGAAATGTCTGGTTGACATATCTAGTGAAAGACCGAGCAGCTGGCGACTTCCTCGCACAACGCATCATTATTGCGATACAGCGAGGAAATGCCGCCAGCATCCTCGATACAATGCCACAAGGGCCAATCTTAGATACACAGTTTTTGCTCTTATGTCAATGACATAAAGCTTTTTTAGATCGGTTAATGCCGATCGACTGTTGAAAAAAGCCTCCCATAACGAGCGGAATCACAAATCCCACTAACTTACACCTTTATTAAAGCTATTTTAGATTGGTTAACACATTGAGCACCGGGAACTCCCGAGGAAAGTTCTCTGTGGGAAGTGCATTTTCGCTACAAAGAGGAAAAATCACGGGATCGGCTATGAGCGTAGCGCGTAGCACTCGTTGGCAATGAAAGTTTTAATGCCGATCGGCTCTTGAAAAAAGCCTCCCTTAGCGTGCAAAATTACAAATCCCACTAATTTACACCTTCATTTTCTTTAACTGCCCACTTAGTTACAAAGTAGTTTACGCTAGAGTTGTGTGATCTCGTACATTTCCCCGTGTGTGGCTGTAATTTCCATCTGGCCTGGCGTCGAATTAGCATCCAATTTGCTTAAATACCGTTAATACGAGCCTAACGCGTTAAATCCAACTCGTTATGCCACTTCACTCTTTACATGTTAACGTTTTATTCAGAAGTGGAATTTCTGGTACGCTTCTGCCAAAATTGCAATTAAGTGAATGTTGCGTATTTTCATAGAGTATATACCCTGAATTAATTTTTGGCCACTTCCGATTCAGATTCTCGAAATTTTGTGTTGCTAGGTGAATGCGGTACTATTTATTTTCATGGAACAAAAATACATATAACCACGAATGTTTTATACCTGTTTGTACCTATGGACGTAAATATCAGGTTCGATTCCAGGAAATTCGTAGGTATGCTGCTGCAAGTACTATTGAACCGAGTGTAGGTTAAACGAAAAATGAACTTTTGCCACTGATGTCAGAGCCAAAACTTTTTAACAACTAAAAATACCTAAAATAAATATGTGTATGATCAATAAAAGGTTTCTACGGAAATCAAAGTTACTTGGTATTTTTTTATTATAGGATAGGTACATATGTTATAACTTAATAGGAAATAAGCGAGTGTTGTCGAAAATAATGAAAGTTGACTTGTTTACCTAATCGAAATGAGCTTTTATACTACATAAGATTAAGTTAATTTAAGGTATTCTATACGAATTCAGAACATGTTCATTATAATTTTGCAACTAATAATTTCATTCAAAACGAGTACAGCCACCATAAACAATATAACTATAGTAATGTTCAGTAATTTATAGTATTATATTTATAATATATAATATTACTGAACATTATAACCGACATACCGACCCGGGTATGATCTGATACGGATACTAAACTGCGATCGCCAACCCGCCTGCCAAGCGTGGCGATTATGGCATATACCCCCTATGAGAAGTGCAAACAAAAAATGGCCCCGAGGTTCCGGCGACTCCCGGTGCTCTGGCTTTGGTAGCGGTCAGGGCACTAGCGGAGTCAGGGGTGCGAAGAATCTCCGGCGAAGATCCGGCTACCACCACCGACAACCTTTGGCCCTGGCAACACTTAAGACGCGCACACTGCGGACAGACGAGAAATTGGCTGAGCTCGAGGAAGACCTGAGCAGGTTACGATGGGACATATTGATTTAAACTTTCACGATTATCACTCATATTTTAAAGACAAACGGGTCTTAATCGCGTAAACTTACGTTTAATTATATCCTGACGTTTCGGGTATGACGTTACACCCGTGGTCGCAGGCAGACTATAATTAAACGTCAGGATATAATTAAACGTAAGTTTACGCGATTAAGACCCGTTTGTCTTTAAAATTACGATGGGACGTTATTGGGCTATCGGAAGTCCGAAGAGAGGGTGAGGACACGATAACCCTCAAGTCCGGTAACCTGCTCTATTTCCGGGAGGGCGACCAACAGTCCTAGGGAGGTGTCGGGTTCCTCGTCCACAAGTCCCTCGTGAGCAACGTGGTGAAGATCGAGAGTGTGTCGACTAGGGTGGCGTAACTTATACTCAGAGTATCCAAGCGGTACTCGTTGAAGGTCATACAGGTCTACACGACGACTCCGACTTCTTCACACTCCGACGAAGAGGTAGAAGCTGTGTATGAGGACATATCAAAAGCCATGCACAGTCCTGAAACCTACTTCACAATCGTTATGGGGGACCTTAACGCGAAATTGGGCAAGCGAAACGATGATGAGCTGAGAGTGGGGCAATTTGGGGTTGGGTCTCGTAATCACCGGGGTCACTTACTAGCCAGTTTTATGGAGAAGGAGGGACTCTACATGATGAACTCCTTCTTCAAGAAGCGAGAACATAGGAAGTGGGCCTGGATGAGCCCAGATGGTGCAACCAAAAACGAGATTGACTTTATCATGTCGACTAAGAAGCATATAATTAATGATGTCTCTGTGATCAACGCGGTTAAAATCGGAAGCGATCACCGCCTTGTAAGGGGCATATTAAATATAAGCGTCAAGCTAGAGCGATCTCGATTGATAAAGTCTACGCTCCGACCAGCACCGATCCAACTCCAAAACCCCGAAAGCTTCCAGCTCGAACCGCAAAATCGTTTCGATTGCCTACCCAGCGACGTGGATGTGGATGAGTATAACGACGGGTTTGTGGCAGCTGTCCATTCCACTGGGTCAAAGTTCTTTAAGACCCAGCGGAAGAAAGGCAATAAGAGGCTCTCTGATCCAACTTAAAGCTCATGAAGGAAAGGAGTGAGATGGTTCTACAATCCCCAGAAGATGCCGCATCATATCGCCGGCTCAATAGACAAATCTCCAAGTCGATCACCCGCGACATACGCCAATTTAATACCAACCGGATTAGAGGCTATTGACCGGAACGAAGGCTCTAAAGTTTTTGCGGGAGATTTGTCTATTGGTCAGAGCTGGCTTGCGAAGCTGAAGACTGGGGACGGTAGGATCGTTTCATCCAAACTTGAACCCATCTCCAATTTCCGACCCACGAGCTAAATTGACTCGACACCATACCGAAGATATACCGGACGTCAGCCTATACGAGATTAGGATGGCTCCCAAACAACTCAAAAACAGCACCCGGCGATGACGGAATAACAGCGGAACTCCTGAAGTCGGGTGGGAAACCAGTCCTTAGGGCCCTTCAAAAGCTGTTTGATGACAAGAAGATGTTATCTCTCCGTAATTGTTTACCGCTGCACTGGAAGATGTTTTCAAGGTTCTGGACTGGAGGGGATTTGGCATTAACATCAATGGCGTGTACATCACTCACCTTCGGTTTGCCGACGATATAGTAGTCATAGCTGAGACCATGGAAGACTTAAGTACTATGCTCGATGATCTCAGTAGAGTCTCTGAAGATGTTGGTCTTAAAATGAACATGGACAAAACGAAGATCATGTCGAACGTCCATGTGATACCAACTCCAGTGAAAGTTAGAAACTCTACACTCGAAGTTGTTGACGAATATGTATACCTGGGACAAACAGTCTAGCTGGGTAAGTCCAACTTCGAGAAGGAGATCAATCGTCGAATCAGACTGGGTTGGGCGGCGTTCGGGAGACTACGCAATATCTTCTCGTCCAATATACCGCAGTGTCTCAAGTCGAAAGTCTTCGACCAGTGTGTGTTGCCAGTGATTACTTACGGATCTGAAATGTGGTCTTTCACTATGGGACTCATGAGAAGGCTCAGAGTCACTCAACGAGCGATGGAGAGGGCAATGCTTGGGGTTTCTCTGCGAGATCGCATCAGGAATAACGAGATCCGCAGAAGAACGAAAGTGACTGACATAGCCCAAATAATTACAAGAAGTTACAAAATTACACCCATTATCTTGTCTTATAAACTTAAATATGTCATTATAATCTGTAAAGTTTTATTATTGTTATGACGCATGTCATTTTAGACCATTATTGACCATATAAAAAAATTGTATTTAAACATTAAAACGAAATAAGTTACTATTCTTTATAAAAGTATTTAGAATATTTGTCTTAATGACAAATAATCCGCTATTGTTCATAAGAAAAAAATAAAATCTTGATACTTTTTCTATTGTGACTTTAATGCACATAAACAAATTCTTATTTTGAGTTACGACTCGATTTTATGCTGGCACAAGTCTAAGTTGTGTGTTTTTTTGAGTTTTTTTGTATTGATTATACGGTTTATTAATTTCATTTTTGTTATTTCGCATTCTCAAATAAAAAAGGATGCTATGGCTAAAAGAAGATTTCCAATTGATTTTTGTAATAAAAAGTTATGAGTAATAATTTTTTGTGTTTTTTTAAAAGCTCTCTCCTGAAAAAACACACATTTTGAGATACCGAGTTGTTTAAGATAAGCGTCGAATATAATTATTATTGCTATTGTAAAACAGCTTCTACATTCATACCATATGTTTAGCTAACCTTCACATTTCACACATTTTTTCGTAGTACCTATACAAGTAAGTATATGTAACTATATTAACAGCATTTACTAGTAAATTGCAACACTATCCCAATCTCATACCGACGTCCCAAGGAACTTCTCATCATCCTACGTATGATATAACGGCCCGGCTGACAGTAAAATGACGTGTCTATTTATAGCCCCTCGTCAGATCGACGTGGTGATAAGTCAGTGATTTGAGGGTATTATGCGAGTTGAAAGCACATGTCAGGTTTGGGATCCTTTGATTCAATCACAGGTGATACGACAAGATGTGCAGTAAATAGCATATTACAGTGACATAAACAGACAACAAATATAATGTCACGGTTTCTTTTGGGAGTCCTCATAAGGATGATTTTGTGGTCGTATTCCATAAATAGGAAAAAGTGATAGTCATATTGAAATGAATATGTATTGTAGATCGCGAGGTGGGGACCCCCACCTCGGACGTTGGTGATCTTGGTCGTTTTTTCTTTGGTATGTGACATCCAATATTTATAATTTATATATTATATTAAGTAGTGTGACTACTGGGGGGAAAATAAAAGCACAAATCAAAAAATTTTGTTAATAAATCATTTGATTTGTGTTTTCACAATACGTTCGATGTATTGTATACCTACCCTTTTTCCCATATCCCATTAAAATAAAGTAAAAATATAAACATTAAACATGGACCATAACCCACGCACGATTGTACTAAGCAAATTATTATAATTATGTTTAATCTGTAACGGATTGCAATGCAAAGCTAATCTAACATTATTAGCTGTAATGCCTCATTAATAATACCCAATAATCCAATAGGCGTTAAGACAGAGTTCCGACAGTTAGGCTAAGTGACATCCTGTTTCTATTCCGGTAATACATGCATTATGCATTATTCTGTTTCAATAAAATAAAATAAATTAATAAAATAAATTAAGGTGGAAGTACCAATACGTAACATGTTTACAGAGAATATTTATTTGAATCACGATATTTTGCTCATGTACTCGTATACGTAAAGTATTGTCATATATTTTGGTAAAAAGGTTTGTCACGTCACGTCACGTCATCAGCCTATCACAGTCCACTGCTGGACGTAGGCCTCACCTATTGACTATGCGTATAAGACGCATTAGGAGGTAAATGCCCATAATCACCACGCTGGGCAAGCGGATTGGCGATCGCAGTAATGTGTCCACTATGATGACGCTGCTGCCCATCATCAATATTTTATCAAATAATGGTCAATGACACTTCAATCCCTTAGTCGACTCTTACGACACCCGCAGGAGGAGTTGGGGTGGTGACAAAATTTGTATTCTTACTGCCGTCACCACACGGCGTGGTAAAGGTTTGTAAGTTTTGTTAAATAGTATTTATTTTATCGGGTGACAATATCAAAATTGCTCAAAATGGCAAAGTTTCTTTTTCAACTCCATTGTACGCCTACGAAGCTGGAGGTTCCGGGTTCGAATCCCGGCGAAGGCATTATTTGTGTATTTATCACAAATATTTGTTGTTTCTGGGTCGTGGGTGATCATATACCAAAGAAAATATACCGAAGTTTTCCAACGCCGGAGGTGAGATAAAAAATATATTATGTAATGTAATGTATCTATAATATTATATATATTATATCGTCGCTTGGTACCCACATCACAAGCTTTCATTGAGCTTACAATTGGCTTAAGATGTCCCAAGATATTTATAAATTATCCTCGTATTAGTTACCTACAAAATGTGGCCTGCAAAATAAATAAAATAGGCAAATATTATAGCAAAAGATTATGGCTTTTACTCATTCCAGTCATAGCATGAGTTTTATGTTATGAGAATAAGCTATTTAATGTTTAGTGGAACATCTGAAATTGTTTGAAAAAAAAATTGAGTTGTAATTTTTAAATAGTAACACTACTATGTAAATAAATTTAAATTTTAGATGTCATATAGGTACCAAAGAAAAAATACATCTGCTGAGCTCAGCTGAGGACGTGGGTTCCAATCCGACCTCTGGCGTTGGTAAATTCGGTATTTTTTCTTTGGTATCTATCTAATACTTGAAAATAATTTAAAAAAAATATTTGTCGATAGGTAGCTGTTTTCGAAGGCTCCACCACCACCAATGCCAAAGACGTCCATAGATAATGGAATGTAATTAATTCTATGCAAAAAGAAAACAGAATATAAATCGAACGACAGTGGCTACGAATGAAATTAAAGGAACAACATGTTTTTATATTTAAATAGTCTTCATTTATTTTGATGTAAATAATGTAGGTACTTACAAGCGTTATGTAGGTAATGTATTATGTAACTGCTACTATGTAGTGATGCTATTATGTCAAAGCGGTACTTTTGTAAGTGAATATCTTTTATTCTTGATTTCACAATCGTTTACAATCTTGTTTACGACTCGCATATCTGCGCGAGAGTATAATTTATTGCAAACGTTGCGGGATTTGCTTTCCATGCTCTGTAAAACAAGTGCGCAACCAACCAGAATAATTTTGAACTCGAGATCTATAACAACCATGCGTATTAAAATGCTCTTTTATACTGGTTTTCTAGTAACAATAACACCCCAACGAAAACAGAGGCAAAGTTAACCGAACTTTCAACCACTGTGATATAAACAATGGAATTTCTCGCTACTTTTGAGACAATTTGCTCATAAAAGTTTGTCGAAAACTCAAGGGGTACACTGGAAAATTTGCAGGTTTTGAGAGGAACATTGTTTTAATGAATCATTTACTCCGTATAATTATGAGGTTGGGGTTAGTACAAAGTTTCTAATAGTAGTTCAAAATTTAAAGTAGGTATGTGGAAACATAGAGAGAGACGATTCTATGTGCATATATTACGTCGCAAAAGCGACTAAAATAATCTGGGTTGTGGACAATGTTGAAATAATTACACAAACAACAGTTAAGTGTTCGAGAAAACCTTTCATAAGTTTCAGAAATGCTCATTCAAATGCTAGACTAGCAATGTACCATAGAGAAGTTTTCAAAATTGGGAATGTTGTCAACTTCTCGTGGAAACTTCTTAGTACCGTAAAACGGTCCTACTTTGCTCCAAAATTGGCTCCACTTTTACGAATGGCATCTGATCTTTTATATATGTGGAGTTCTGGTACTTTCAATAGTATTATGGGAAATATGTACTGTTTACCTACAATTTGGGGTGAATTTGTCCCAGGTTAGTTGATACATTAGATTTTTTTAAAGTTTGTTTTTGGAGCAAAGTAATCTGTATGAAGCAGGAAACTTTGCTCCAAGGCAAGATGGCTTTGAATTCGAAGCTATTCCTGGCGTGGAGCATTAAATAGGGTACTGTATTCCTCAACACTCCATTGGATGATAGTTGGGGTAGCAGAAAAACTCGCATTTTGCTCAAATTCACAGTTTTTTTAAAGATAATTCAAATGTCTTGTAGCTCTATTACCATCAGTCTTAAATTTGAATCATTCTTATTATTACCTATAAAGTTTCATTTAAACGTTTATAAACATATCGCAAGTTATTACTTTAATTGCAACAATTATGTAAACCTAAAGAGATCTGGTAGGTAGTCAACCCATCTATGAAAAAAAATATCATTCATTAAAATATACGCTTTAGAAATGATGCGTAAATCTAAATCGTCGGATTTAGATTTACTGATTTAGAAAATCCGTACTGGCTCATTCTTTCAATGCAGTCGCAGAAATGTGATTCTTCTTCTTTAGTAAATATGGGTGGAATGCCCTTCTTGGAATATTAAATTCTACAGCTTTTTCGACTCTATAGCTCGCAGACATTCTTCTAACGCGTCTTCAGTGTAGGCTTTATAATGCCGTGCGTCAAGTCTTCTGACGTACGTTCTGGGCATGATAAAAACAATAACAGGAAAATTATTAACTCAAATCATTATTTGAAATGTATACATTGCTCCTGGGGCAAAATATCCCCAAAACCATGTGCATAGTAAGACCGTCCGTAAAAACAAATTATAATTTGGAAACTATCGAAGCAATCACTTGAATACTAAGTTTCCAGATAGGCAATGATATGTTAGATGAAACAATAAAACACCAAAGGACCATGCGTCAAAATTGCCCCAAGACCAACAAACATGAGAGTTAGATCATTAAATAGGTCTTTAACTTTACTTCATTTCATTATATGGGCACGAAATCGAATTCCATTGCAGAACTGAGATATTCATATATTTGTCAGCCTGAATACGAGCTAATTCAGTAGAAAACCTCTGTAGATTTAGCCACTAGTTTATTTTGGTAGCTGCAGCTACCAGTGATCACCCTTATTTTGTATGTAAAAAAAGGCTAATGTCAAAAGAAACTAAGCGAGTGAGGTGATTAACATACAATCACTTGTGCATAATCTTTTTTTTTACACACTTCGATATCCTAATGATTAACGACCAGTATCTCTGATCTATGAGATATTCATATTTTTGTCAGTGTGAATACAATCTTCACACTGACAAATATGAATATCTCAGTTCTGCAATGGAATTCATCTTGGTGCCCATAGAATGAAATGAAGTAGATTTAAAGACCTATTCAACAATGTAACTTTTAGCTGTGTTGACTTTGGGGCAAAGTTCCATACAAAGTTGGGCATGGTCCTTTCATCCAGAGATGTTTGATATGGGAACAGATTTTTAGCATTAACAAAATCGGTAGCATTCACGCTTGTTGCAGTTTTGACAGCTACGCTACTGACAAGAGGTTTAAACTTTTGACAGTTAATCATGCCGAAGTTGCTAGGTGAAATCTCGTATTACCCGACAAAAACATTAAAAAATGTACCCAGATAACAAGTATTATCGTCTGAAACGGAATATAACTTTTTTTTTGCTTGGAGCATTGTTACCACCCAAGGAGCAAAGTAAGACCATTTTACGGTACTTATTGTTTATTCACACTTATGGCCAAGTCTTGGGGTCAATTTATATGGCATTTAATGAGTTGATGTAGTTATCTTGTAGAAAACGAAAAAAAATGTAACTAACCTAAAAATTGGCATTAGTCAATAACTACGATGCACTTGCAGAACCAATATTGTGATCAAATAAATAAATATCATGGGACATCTTACACAAACCGACTTAGCCCCACGGTAAGCTCAATTAAGGCTTGTGATGTGGGTACCAAGCGACGATATATATAATAGATAGATACCTAAATACATAGGACAGCTATGACCAGGGAACAAATATTTGTGATAAATAAATACACAAATAATGCCCTCGCCGGGATCCGAACCCGAAACCTCCGGCTTCGTAGACAGGGTCAATACCAACTAGGCTACGGAGGCTGACAAACTTGAACACTTAAAACTTGAGTTCACGAGTGAATTTGTGAATTCGGAATTCATGATCATGTTCCGTTATTTGAAGCCATACGACCAATTTTAGTGATAAAGAAGACCTGACTGAAAAATAATTCTATACAGAAAATTGTTTTCAATTCATATGCAAACGTACTACTTACTTCCGACATTTTGAACTCAAATTTTTTCTTCGAATATCTGAAATATTTGAAATCTCCTGAGCACTAAAATACGCAGGTATCGCTTTGATCGTGGAAGTATCAGTCTGCAATATCTGCATACAATTTGAAACAAAATATTCACCGCACCTTGATTGGGCAACGGATCTCAATTTCAAGGGGCTTAAAAGATTTATCATTGACCAGCCTATTAATACTCCAATACAAAGAAGAATCATGAAAGGGTGTCATCACCGCAGCCCGGAAAGATTGATGGCAGTTCCTCTCAAATATTTCCATTCATATTGAGCTTGCGAATAAAAGTTGCTCCATAGTTATTGTGAAAACGAGCAGGATTTCCTTACTTATTGAAAATTATTCACCATTCATTGCTACTCGCGCGATGGAGATTATCTTCATAAAACTGCAAGGGGAAAATATGATGTAATGGGTACCTAATGGGTAGACGACAAGCATGTGTTCTTGTCCTAGTAAGCATTGTACCTAGTCTCGAATAGGGTCGTGCAGTAACCAAGTATTAGCTTTTGCAGCAGACGTTCATGACTTTGAGCAATATGTTTCGTTTAACAAAATGAAGAATTGTGTTTAACATACATTTTATCATTTATCACACAAAAAAACAAATGTACATAGTATAACATCGCACTTATTGCTTTCATCAATGAATGCATCAAGAATGCTTTTTGGTACCTCAATGATATCACCTAAAAAATTAAAATAAATGTCAAATAAATAAATTAAATTAAATTGTCTGTTTTTAATGACGCCAGCGGTTGCTATAGTTGTTAGTGAAGTTAAAAAAATATGAAATAGATCACATCTCTGTGGGCATCGAGTATTAAACAATCGATGCAAAATAAGCTCAGTTTGACAGTCGCAAGAGATTACTGATTACTTATTTCAACATGTGTCGTTTCTTTCGTAATAATTTGATACTCGATGCACCTAAGGGTTAATACAAATTTTAAGACTATTTCTGAAAGCTGTTCATGATCCCCGATTCCAGCTGGCGAACAAGCTTTTCAAATATTTCCCGTCCAGATTTTGCACTAATCGTGAAAAAGTATCAAACGACTCATTTCAGTGACGGCACTCAAAACGGGAAGTTTTTTACCTACCTGAATAAAGATTGTAACTAGCATAGTAAGTAACGAGTACATTTTACTAACTGCTTTATTACACACACCGGAACAAGGAACAAGGTTCGAAGTACGCATCAGGGCATCAGGGAGCCAAATGAATCCATATTGATGAGCTGTTTTGAATCCGAATAGATTGCAGGTGCTCCTCGTAGTTAATTCCCCCGGACGCTGGGGAATAATAAATACGTTGCCAAGAAAATTGGACTGTTCCGATTAATGAGGCTAAATGTAACGTATGGGGAAAGACTTTCGAAATAAAGCTAATGGTGGATTTGTATGAACTTTTGAAACAGTTTGTTAAGGTGACCAAAAATTTGTTAACACGTTCACGGACGGTAAGGAGTTTAGCTTCCGACCAAAAATGACACATAAATTTGTATGGAAATTTAGTACATGCTATAGCATGCGTGTCATTATGGCACATGAGAAATATGGTAGTTAAGGACGCATACTGCTATAGCATTCGACTGCTATAGAATAACTTAGTCAGGAGTCGATTACATATGCCAGTAAAATTCTATATCATTGTCCTGCCACACCAGTTCTCGTTCGTTAGCTGATAGTTCCGACTCCTCGACACTTAAAACCTCTTCCGAAGATTTATCAGTTGCCTCTTCGAACAACCCGACAAATTTTTCGTGTTCTATTTTTCATCGTCTAGTTATTACAAATATTACTGATATATTTGACTAATGATGTATTTATGCCCCCGTTATGCTGTAAACAAATAGTATTAAACGTCTAGAGCCAATTATCGACCATTTTATGTTCTTGAAAACGTAAGCGAAACACCACGGCGAACATATTGATGGAAATATTTTAATTTACCTTTCGCATATTTAAATCCATCTCCAATTAATTTCACAGTAAAAAATAAATACTTACTAAAATTATTTACAGCAACGTATTCAAAATATTTAGAAATAATAGATAAAAACAGTATTTACAACAATTTTAACATCATCTTATGTATTTGCACTCTCCCGGCGCACATGCCGCACATCTGAACAAATCCCCATACTACCGCAACTAACATTTCTGGTTAAGAAAGGGGGACGATTAAAGACTGCTATAGCATTTGTGTCATATAAAGGGGGCCTTAACCCGAATGCTATAGCAGATACGCCCGTGAACGTGTTAATAAGAGAATCAAGTTATATTAATAAGAGAAGTTGAAAATTAGAATGCGCTCGTGGCCCCCGAGTTTTATGTCAACTTGTGATGATACTGATGAATAAAATGATGTAAGGTTTTATATTTATATTTAAACTAGAGTACCTATACATATAAATAGTTTCTTCAGGTATAGGTAATCAGTATTGTCAGTAATGCTTGGTATAGTAATTAATCCTTAAAGTAAGCATTTGTGTTAGGGTGTGCATTTAGGATAAATTTATGTGGAGTATGAGTATACTCATACTCCACATAAATTTATTATCTTTATAATCTGTACTTAAAGTAGATAAGTACTTTTAGAAATTGACCTAAATACGCAAATACAATAAAATCTAAGTAAGTAAATGTTTACTCGGACGAAGAGGTAATCTTATCCGTGCTGAGTCCAAGTTAAACGTGTAAAGTCTACACAAAAATATTATTACCCAAAAAAGCGTAAAAATCCAACTGAGAGGAAATCGAATCAAGCACTGCTCCCAAAATAAATAAAGCGAAATTAAAGACAAACATGGCGGAGAACTACCCTGTTTACTTTACGTTTCTAATCAACTTGCTCCCAGGTTACCTTGGCTTTATTTACTGCCCGTTACTGTAAGTGTAAGTCTAAGGCCTGAGTAGAAGCTCGAGCGGGGCACCCATGTTAAGGTGGATTTAGTCCAAACGAGCGAATGCTCATTTTATGCCCACTCTACGAAATTCTTTCGTTACACAAAACGTAATTCATCGAAATTCTTTGATTTCGTAGAGTGGGGGATAGAACGAGCATTCGCTCGTTTGGTCTAAATCCACCTTAAAACAAATGCAAACGTATGCGCGTGGCCTGAGTGCATGCTGTTCAAATCCCTTGGCCCCTCAGACACGCCGTTCGACGCTCGCCACTCAGACCTTACACTAAAGGCCAGGCCACGACATTGGTCTATGGCGACCAGCGGCGAGCGAATCCATGAGTTGGAGCGGGATGTCGATATGGGTACGAGAGCGAGCACGTATGGTTTTCCGCTAAGCCGGTCGCCTTAGACCAATGTCGTGGCCAGGCCATAAGGCTTGAGTGCTGAGTGTCCAGCGGCGCGTCTAGCGGGGCATGCAGGGGTTTGTCGAGTATCCGAGGAAGCATAATAGCATGGGCATCAGCCGCACGCCCCACGGTGTAACCCCACTATGCCCCTTCAACTTCAACAGCCTGTCTCAGTCCACTGCTGGACGCAGGCTTCTCCTATTAACTATACTATGCGTATAGGAGGTAAATGCCCATAATCGCCACGCTGGGCAAACGGATTGGCGATCGCAGTAATGTGTCCACTACATATGATGACGCTGCTGCCCATCATCAATCTTGTATCAAAAGACGACACTTTAATCCCTTAGTCGGCTCTTACGGCACCCGCGGGAAGAGTTGGGGTGGTGACAAATGTATTCTTACTGCCGTCACCACACGGCCCGTTATGCCCCACAGTAGACCAATGTCATTTGATAGCAATAAAGTCTTCCCGTTAACAACAAGACTCTTCGCACATTTTTCTGATTACTACAAGTTAATTATTCTATTATAATGTTATGTTAGGTACCTATTTATTTCATATTTTTATTTCCAAGCAATACACCACTATAACTATCTGTTTTCGCTTGTTTCAGAATACCACATCGCTGTCAAAATCATCTTCATCTTTACAATCAAACTGACCGATTGCGACGTCGTCACCGAAACTTCAAATAGCATCATCACTGGATTCCAAAGAGACTCGTACTCAATAAAAAACATACCTGAGCCAGAAAGCTTGCCTGTACTAACGGGGAACGACACTCGATGTCGGATCTCAGAGTATCAATGCACTAATAAGAAATGCATACCGATAAACCGATTCTGCGATGGTAGTAACGACTGTGGGGATTCGTCGGATGAACCGAGACACTGCACGCGTAAGTACTAATACTTTATTGGATTTGAAAAGCGGATTCATTTTCAGGATTTTCCTTGAGAGCATGATTTATTTAACGATGTTTTTCTGTCAGGAAGTAATGTTAATGGTAGATTTTTATCGATTACGGCAAAAGCCGTCTATCTTCTTCGGATGACGTCCCATGGGAAGACAAAAACGCGTTTTCGTAAGTCACTAACCTTTTTTATCTGTGTATAGCTATATACAGTTTATTCATTCATATATATACATATAAATACCTGTCTATTTTACGGTTTCTAAATATCAACGCATTTTAAGTTCTATTGGGTATAGAGCTCCAAAATATATTTCGAAATATGCTTCAAATGTATTACGAGTATTAGGTAGGTAAGTCAAATTCTTCTTAAAAGTAGTTAAAATCTTGTTCTATTTTTTTAATTTATTTATTTAGGGCATCAACAGCAGTACATAAGAAACTTACAAAACTGAGTGTATAGGGCTGTTTTGTACCATTTCTTGAATGAATAACTTTCAATTATTTCGCACGCTGTATATCTCCCAGAATATCTTCATTTTAATATTGTGATTGAATTATTCAGGATGTAAGTATTGTAAGTGGGTCAAGTTCTGGGAGAATAAATTAAATTACTGCGCCAAGTTGCCAAATGGTGGAACCGGAAACAGTAACATTGATAGATATCCTGTCTTGGCACAATAATAGATTTTAAAAATATTCACACTTTAATAAGATTCACGATGTGAGCGATAAACTTTATGAATAAACTTGAAACCCTTATGGTAAGAGCATGTAGACTAGGTACCATTTAGATAATTAGGAGTCCGCTGGATGCGGGTAGCGCGGGACCGGTCATTGTGGAAATCTTTCAAAGTCAAAGTCAAACTATTCTTTATTCAAGTAAGCTTATTAAGTAATAAGCATTTTGGAATCGTCTGACATTATCAAGAGAGAGAAAACAAAATCTACTACTGGTTCAAACCTTACGTCGCTCGTGAGAAGAACCAGTAAGAAACTCAGGTGAGTAAGAAACTTTGGGGGAGGCCTATCTTCAGCAATGGACGTCTTTCGGCTGATAAGATGATGATGATGATGATGAAGGTGCTTTAGAAAATCCGTATAAATTTAATTATGCAGTAACAAAACAATTAAACGCTAATCAGCTTCAAACAAAGCAAGAACACTTACAACCGCAAGTGTCCGCAAATGGGGAAAAATAATCGGCTTAAGTAGGTCGTCGGACAAGACTGTTATTCCCAACGCCCCTATATCTCGCATCTTACCTCAGTGTGATCCTGAATTCCTTAACAATCTGTATTGACGTGCAGGCCAAACTTCTATTGGTCACGAGGCTAAAGGTTGGTAAGGGGTGCGATTAATAAGACCAGGTGGGTCGATAAGAGGAGCGCCTGAATTGGCACGACTCCGAGCCTGGCTCTGTGCGAGGCCAAATGGCCGGTCAATAATGAATACGCATTACAGTTTAACGGGCTAATTATCTGCATCAAAATGTAATGGTTCAATGTTTATTTTACGAGGCATATGCAATGAGCGCTCAGGAAAATACTATGTACATTCATGCAAAACTATAATACACTCGCGGTCAATGAATACGGGTTAGGTGGATTTTTTCGTAGAAAATACTGGAAACATCCTTATTACAAATATTTAAAACAAATATTTATAATACAAATGGAACCGTTTTTAACATCAGATTGTATTGGGATTTCCCTAAAGTTTTCACCCGATCCGAAAAACACGGAACTTAACGTCAGATGACTCCGTAGATATAAAAATAGCTCGTGATTAAAAAACTCGTATTACCATTCATTTTACGTGGTTTGCTTAAACGGTTTACATTTTTGTCTCTACAAACCGACCTAACGACAATTGTAAAGTTTTTTTCGATCTATTTAGAAATTTAGCGAAATTCCAATACAACCTGATTTAAAAATAGATTTTCCCTTGACTATAAATTTAAAAAAAATATTTGAAATCTGCATGTTTGCAAAAAAAAACATTTGACCCGTATTCATTGACCGAGTGTGTAAATTTTATTTACTCGTATCTGCGCACACCGAGTTTCATATATTCTTCTGTTATTTTTCGTTATCGCCATCATGGATTTATAGAACTCATGATTTTGAATATAAGTTGCGAAGGGACAGCAAAAAAAAAATCGTTCAAATAACTGGCAAACAGTTAACTGTGATCAATACATTTGCATTGCCAGTGGGACACTCTACCTATTTCCATGAGCTGAGTTGAATGCAAATCTACATAATGACTCACAATACAGACCGAATGCTCCTGAATGTCCCTGGGCACATTCCACGAACCCTAATCGGCAGACTAGCCAATTTTCCCAATTGGTCGGGCAACCAGTAAAACGGGGTCTAATTTTATGGATTTATATGTAAGCAAAGAAGTATCAGTTCAACCATGAAAAGAAGTTCTTTTGTTCATCTATCTGTCCTACAGGTATTTGTAAGTAGGTCAGTGTTTGTTAGTCCTAAAATGTTAAAAATACATACTGTACGCGATTGGTACATTATGTATTTTTAGATTTAGTGATGTTGCTCCTATATCTACGCACGACACTTAAAACTAAAAAAAATATTTAGATTTGCATAGGTACTGATGATTGACCATAATTTTGATATTGCTATCAATAAATAAGATTTTTTTTTTGATGCTGTGTAAACAACCCCCCCCCTCTTTTTTTTTAATAAAACTATTAAATGAATAATATTTTTTTATTAACAACAAATTTTATACAGGTAAATATAACATTTAAAACTTAGAGATAAATTTGAACTTAATGCTAAATTAAACTTGATTATAAATTGAAAACTTAGATATAATTTGGCCAATGATCGTCTAGTCTAGGGTAGGACACCTATGTTGTGAACCGAATAGTAACAGAGATTCTGTAATGTGAAACAAGCTAAACCTTTGGACACAAAACAAATAGATATTTGAACATGTAGTAATAAAGAAAAACGACATTTATTGAAAGGAAAACGTGACATTGTTTTATTGAATTTGAGGGAATTTTAAGATAGATAGTTCTGACATTATTAAGCACTGAAATTGAAGTTTATTGATTAGTAGAACAAAGAGTAACGTAGGTTATAAAATATATAATGTGAAGAGTGAAACATTAAAAATAAAATTCCTCAGAGAGGAATATCCCCGACCATCTAAGTGACCTCTGTCAATTGACTGGAATTTCTAACAAATTTAGTACTTTTAACCCTAACACATCTGCTAGCTAAATTAACAATTTCAGCAATTTTGGGTGGGGTAAAGAGGCACGCTAAACCAACCAGTGTAGAGTTAACTCTGTCAGTTGGGCTTCCTCACTACTCCTAGCTAAATTTTACAGTGCTTCGGAACCTAACTGCAATGCAAACAAAAGGAAAAGATGAAAAGAAGCACCAAGTATTCATACGCGTATCATATTGCAGTATAACCCCAAACTAAGCCTAGCTACAGCTAATACTCAAATTCTCCAGGGTCTAAGAGTGAAAAGCAAGCACTTTTCTTAAAAATAATGATAATTGATACATTCATTCTCTCTGAATGATCAACCAAGGTGAGCGTTCCTTCTGCTCTATAAGATCCAATGCACTGCTTCGCCTCGCAAATGGACCTTAAACAGTCTGCCCAAAACTCTTTGGATCAGTCTATAGCTACTGGACTCAACTTGACAGAATCATTGTTACTTTTATATTATAGTGAACACCTTTAATAGTAGACAGTAGAGTGCATCGCTTGACGCCCCCCACACTAGAGAATTAGAGAACCTAGAAAACCAAAACAAGTTAACTAACAACAGCCCAGAATTGAATTATATTATTAGGCTTTGTTAGAGAATATAGATTTTAAAGTTACTTTAGAATGAAAGTTACAAATACCCTTCCCCATGTGAATGATATATATATATATATATATATATATATATACTTGTAAATACTAGTCATATATATATATATAATTTACAAGTAACCAGATTAGCTTACCATAATTTCCAGCTATTAAAATAATTCTTTAAGACAAATACACTCTAAAATTTCAATACAATTTGGGCAGAGCTTCGCCCTCCAAAGATTCCTTCACTGAAGAGACAGGGTCTTTACCCTTTCGGGGTCAAAACGCAAGAACCCTTTCTATGGAAAATCTCAGCTTTTTATACAGAAATTTCATGACAAAATATGTCGAAAATGCTTTCATAAATTTTGAATATTTGAATTTGATAAATAAAAATATGTGAAACCAGACATGTATATGAAAAGCCCGTATTAAACTGAATACAACAATTTACAACAAGGGTAAATTGTTGATAATTATTATAAATTAATTTAATATTTTGTGGAATAATATAATATAAGTAAAATAAAAATGTGCATCAGATTTATCGCAATACAATGTCGTGGAAGGTGAGATACGGCTTTAACAACAAATGACGTTGCCATTTGTCATTAATGTCATAATCAACAAACATTAATATTTCATAAAAAAAATATTATTGTTTATTTAATTCAGCAATTCCCATTGAGACGATAGAACAAACAATATTTATTTCAGGTTTCTGAGAATACATAATCATAAAATGTATTCATTATACATCAAAGTGTCGTCAGAATGCAATTGTTGTAAATTATGGATGAATAAGAAATCTATCTACAAATGGTAAGCTGCATTTGCATGATATTGTAGGTAATTACTGTCCAAAACTGATAGCAGCAGTTTTGGGTCAGTCACAGCTGATAGTACGAGAACAACGAAAGTTTAGAACGCCTGTACAAACACATTACTACTAATTTGGGTACTTTGTGCTACTACATAATATATGCCATTCCAAGCTCTCGTTAATTTATCTATACACGTAAGTAAGAGATTGGTAATATATCCAGCTGTACACTAGTATAGAGGTTTATTCATTAATTTGCATATCCTTCTTGCAATTCCAACATCGCGTACTGTGGCTCGCCAAAGATCTCCTCTTATTCGAGCTCTAAGATTTTTAATTCTGTCATGGGCACCTGAATATGATCTGTTCGCAAGCCGAGGGGCAAATGTGTGTAGCGTATGTCTGAAGTACCTACTGCGAGGTAATGGATGATAGTGGTATATTATAATGATTGTACAGTGCTTTAGTTTATACTGTCATGCTGTATATTTTTTGTTTGAATAAATAACAATAATAATTTCCATGGTAAGGGTTAAAGGAAAAAAGTTTAGGAAGATTGGGCGGGTAGCAATTAATGTGGCAAAAATATAATACCAATTTTCGCTCAACTTTTAAGGTTAAAATTATCCTGTTGGAGTGTGTTTGCGTCCGCTGCCCATCAACCTCCGGTCCCTCGTGACAATCATAATGGAAATTTATTTTCACTTTCTACCGAGCCTATGGCCAAGTTTAATTTCGTATTCAGAACGGATTTCAATGGATTAAATATTTTGTAGGCGGTTGAGTAGATTGAAAAGTGATCTGTAGAGACCCAGATGTTTTAACTTACTTCGTTATCCTAATTTAGATACTGATAAAATAACGCTTTCGAATAAGTTCATCAAAATCCCACGACCCAATTTTTATCAACATCAGTAATAAACTTAATTTTGGACTACGAGTATTGTTCCGATATTATTTAAATTAGGAATGAAAAATGTAAAAATTTTAATCAATACCATTATGGTACCTTTAAGTAAACTATAGTATGGATAATATTGCGTATATTAATGTGGTGCATTAGTTACACGATAACGTTCCAACCCACATGAGTTTGACATTAAAATCTAAACTTACTGTCAACTGCAAAAATCATAATTTTTTGTGTTCTAACTCATGTGGTTTGGAACGTTATCGTGTTACTACGTCCAATTTTAAACGCATCAGTAGGTAAATGCCCATAATCGCCTCGCTGAAGCCTCGCTGGGCAAGCGGGTTGGCGATCGCAGTAGTGGGTCCATGTCCACTCTATGATGTGATGACGCTGCTGCCCGTCATCAATGTTCGATAATTAAATGGTCAATGACCAATAAGTCTTCAAGTCGACTCTTACGACACTCACGGGAAAAGTTGGGGTAGTGACACTGGTAATAAATCTATTCTTACTGCCGTCACCACACGGCTTCCATAATATTCCACAAATGTTCCATAACATATTCTTAAAGTTTTTTTTAGATTCAAGTACGTGAGTAATTCAGATGGAGCGCCTACATAACAGCAAATTTCCTTTGATAAATTATTGCAGACGCCGCGTAAACATATTACCTGACGCATGAACGTCTAATCTTTACCCGTATACCTGATCGAGCCGACCTCGACCCTTCGATCGCCGAGAGTAATGGGCGTCTTTACCCGTCTTTATTGGAAAAGCACACGAAAATGCCTAATGCAATTCCGGCTATTCATTGGTGGAAACGGCTCTTTGGCCATAGATCTTGGGGCGCCAGCGACAGATGCTCCAAATGAGGAAAGCGGGACGTTACTGCTAAGTGCCACTGGCGTGTGATTTAGAATGGTTTAAGTTGGCTTTGCAGTGTGAGAACGAAATTTAAAGGCTTCCGTTATTTAATTTGTAATATTTTTAAATTGATTTAAACTAGGTACAGTCCAGTGGGGTCCAGTGGGAAAACTGAAACACTTCGTACATCTACTATGAGTACTATGAAGAAGACTAAGAATTCGGTCAAAAACAAGTTTCACTTAAATACCTAATAAAAAAGATTATTACTATCTTGGGGCATATTGCACAAATCAACTTAGTCCCACGGTAAGCTCAATTAAGGATTCAAACTCAGTGCCTTCTGCTTTGTAGGCAGGGTCAGTACCAACTTGAATATCACTACCAAGTCATTGTTGCTGCAACGGATTTTGAAGCTGTTTTTTTAATAAATTGAGCATTTCAAGACGAAGCTTTTAGTACATAGGTTTAAGTGTTGTACCCGTACAAAGCCTCTAGTAATTGATAAAAAAATATTTTCAAATTTCATCCTTGATTGGGTCATGCATCGGTCAAGCCAATTATGTACACATTTTGTGAATAGGTGGACATTTTACGATGTAATTTTTTAAATATGTTAATATCGACTATCGACATTATGTTAAATGTTCGTTTTAATCGACTTTAAAAAAATGAGGGTGTTCTCAATTCGACTGAATTTTTTTTGTTGTATGTATGTTACCTGTTATCTTCGAGAATAGTGAACCGATTTTAAATATTTTTTTGTGATCGAACGTGTATAACCCCGAGATGGTCCAATTGGCACCAAGTTGGGGTCTGATGATGAGAAGATTTCTTCAAATTTTATAGGTATGTATGGCGCTTTTGGTAATTTTCATTCATTTACAAGATTTTGCAATCATAAAGTAAGATTTGATGATAGAAAACCAATGATGGAAACCACGAATGATAGGATCTTGGAGAAATCGGTTGATGTTAGTTGTTTTTAAATTTTTAATTTATTGATTATTTGTCCGAATATAACCTTCGAGTTATTTCAAGCACCCGGTGCAGATTTTTACTTATTTGTATCTCCTGTTTAAATTTGTAAACGGAGCTCCTGTCCCTGCGATATTCAGTTACCTGCGACAAAGAGTAAATGTTACGGTTCTTGTGAAGTAGTTTATGTCAATTTTCGAGACAGGTTCAACTTTAATTAAAAGCGGTCCTGATATTCCTGCTACATTTTCCTAGTACGGTCGGCTCTAATAATATTTGTATACGATTTTGATCCTTATGCCTTTGACATACATTCTGAAATGTATACATATTATTAGACGTGACTATACGAAAGCTAGAACCATTAATTTAGTAATGGGCTAGCGTGCAATATTAAGGCCAAGTTTCGTTCCATAACATTGAGAATACGAGTGTATTATGAAGATTTAGAACGTATCATGTTGACTTAGAACCTAAATTTCATTATTTAGTAGACTTTCGAGTCTACTCCAATTATTAGCCGAGTAGCTTGAAATTTTACTCAAAGGTTATTGTAGTATTTCTAGAAAAATACATTACATTTTCTATGAATTTCGAAGCCATTTTATTTACCAGTTGGCAAGTTCCGGAAATGTATGAAATGTGTATGATTATTAATAGATCGACAGTTGTATAGGTACATAAACCCTATACAGGGTGTAATCGTTAAGTATGGCCAGGCCATAATTCCGTAAATATAGCAGATACCAGAAAATTTCTAACTGATATCGAAAGTACGTTACCCAACGAGTAAAATTACATTAATATCCTTTTTGAAATAAAAACAGAAATATCTCAAATATTAACTTCAAACCCTTCCATAAATTTCGTACGTAACCGTTCATTCAAAGACAAGTTTAATACGAATATTTTTTTATTTAAGAATAAATGTTACAATAAATATTTCATAAACGGTAGTATTATTATTTTATTACAATGTATTCGTACAAAATAACGAATCTCTAACAGTTTTATCTGTTATGACACCCGACATTTTTTAAGGCTAGTCGTCATACTAGATGTATGGGAGCGTTTTAACTTAGTATTTTTAATATTACTCCATCTATTTAGAAAAAGTTGTTAATGCAATTTTAGTCGTTGGGTAACGCACTTTCGATATCAGTTGGAAGTTTTCTGATATCTGTTATATTTACGGAATTATGGCCTGGCCACACTTAACGATTACACCCTGCATAAGGCAAAGGCGAGGTATTTCTAGAAAAATACATTACATTTTCTATGAATTTCGAAGCCATTTTATTTACCAGTTGGCAAGTTCCGGAAATGTATGAAATGTGTATTATTATTAATAGATCGACAGTTGTATAGGTACATAAACCCTATATTAGGCAGAGGCGAGGTATTTCTAGAAAAATACGAAGCCACTTTATTTAGCATTTATTAGCAGTTGGCAAGTAATGATTACGTTAATGTTTACTCGATAAGTCAGGTTGTGCTGCTATTATTAAGTAAGGTCAGTGCGGATAAGACTGTCTATCAGGAAAGTCCGTCTACCAACTGCTTTCCGACTCTAATTGAACAGTATAAGACACATATGACGGACTTTCCTTCAAAATAAAATATTAGACTTAGCCGTACTGACCTTACTACTTATTAGTAAATAGCTACGAACAAATAAAACATGGAAGCCGCACGCCATATTAAATTGCCTTTCAAAAACGGTCCTGAATTTTAGTTGACAAGTGTCACCCCGTCTTCAATGCATCACGGTAATGAATGTCAATATCAACCTATAAAAACTTAAACCGCCATTTAAAAGTAGTTGTAATTGATGGTCCATCAAAGTTTTGATTGGCTATATTCTATAAACATTTGTCAATGATGTTGCGCCGAAATATGTGCGGAGTGAAGAAAAGCGCTATGTCCTGCCCATCTTGGTACAATTAAACAATTATTTTGCTTTTGGGGGCATTTTTGAGCTGGCGTTTGACGTCCATGTTATATATGGTCGCAGGTAAATAGTTAAAGTGTGTTGTGTTACCTCTACCTTCAAGATTCTAATTTTTTTTAGTTTTTTTTTTATGTTACGAGGTGTGCAATAAAGAGTTTCGTAATGTATTGTATTGTATTGTAAATTTCATCTTAATCGGTAACCGGAAAGTGGGTCAAATTAACTCGTATTTTTGATTCCAGACAAATAAATAAACATCGTGACGGGAAAATAAATAAAAGCTAATAAAAAGTCATACATTCGGTAAAATCGAGGGCAAAAGGGATCTATAGGTACGATAAATGACAGAAAACCGGTAATAATCAGTTTAAACAATACGAGGACACGAGCTCTATCCAATTCGATTCAGACTCCATCTCAGAAAAGTGGATTTCTCTCGCTCTTCCGTCTTCAGAAGCGGGATTGAATTAATTGTAAATGCATTACTGAAGACTCTCTTCAATACCGGAGATGTATTAAATGTGTATTATTTTTAAAAGATCGTCAGTTGTAGACATAAACCCTACACAAAGAAGAGGAAATATGTATTTCACCATATTTCAACATTAAGCCGATGTGGTTACCTTGACATCTGTCAGCTTGTTTCTGGTTATTCAAAATGTTACCTTCGGCTCTGCCGCGAACTTTGATATCCGCAAATTTCGAGGATTTGTCTCTCTCACTCTAAAGACGCCTTCGTTGGAGTGACAGAGAAAAATCCTCGTAATTTACGAATTTCGATTGGGGCGGTAGTTGGCCCTTGGACCTTTTCATAATTTACGATTTTGTTAGTATCGTCTTGGCGACTGCACTATTACTTTATTACATGTGTTTCCCCAACGTATGATTGTTTTTTGTCAAAATACAAATTGCTATATTTGGTTGGTTTTCAAGAGGTTACCTAACAACGTTATACAGTCATATGGTTACGGCCACGGTACGACCCGCAGGCACGCATACAATACGTATAAGTACTTAATGAGATATACTCGAACATCATTATTAGGATTCTCTCATGCTATGCACGTTTTTACGGAGTCCCCTTATAGCATACGAAGTCTAAATTGGAAGTACCCTCATACATTATGATCCCCTCCCTACCTACGGTCCTTCTTGCAGTAAATTGGTAAATCTAATTGGTTCGTTCTTTGTCTTTCAGATTTTATGTAGCAGTGCCTCTCAACCAGTAGAAAGAAACACTGTTTACATCGAGAAAAACATTTCACCAAACTGCTTCGCCCATTTCATCAATAACAATATTCTTAGAATTATAACTAACGTGAGACTCAAACATATTGAATCATTAAACATGTCGAGCAATCATCGACTTATATACGTGAGTAACCCGGTTCGATAATAACTATTTTGACAATATTCTTAATTTAATTCAGTTAAAATTTAAGTAGTAAATTACTAAAGGTTTGTTTTCTATTTGGTAAAACGTTACCAAATAGAAAACAAACCTTTTTGTCAGTGTGATGTTAAGAAAAATGTTAAAATACATTGTATAATAATAATTTATTTAGATTTCAATTGTTTATTTTCGGACAAAAACAAAGTCTTTGTGTCATTACGTACCATTTCACAGTGACTAAGTATGTGAGATGCTAAGAATCTTATAATTTTGATACTGTTACTAGATATGAAGTTATACATAATTTTTTAGGAACCATGATATTTTATTTTATATTTATTTATTTGCAAAACTACAATTTATGTACATACTCGTAGATTAAATCTAACTAATCTACTTTACCTAACCTATATCCAAGATTGGCCCTTGTGGCATTGTACCGAGGATTCTGGCGGCATTTCCTCGCTGTATCGCAACACTGATGCGTTGTGCGAGGATGCGTTACATAAATCAATATACATATTTTAATGTAGCTAAAAAGTATCTCAGACAGACTCTTCTTTTTTGCCAAGGGTAAAACATGCTTCTGTAACGATTTTTCTGTAGCCTATCCATATGTTGAAATGTGTTCTAGATACACAGGTGCGAGGTTAAATGTAGCAAAAATGAAATTTATTATCCGCATTTCGGATGCCATCCTTTAGTAGGAATCCACCTTTTATTACTGAGATAATATTTGTGGTATATAAGTTATCTTTTATCCAAATATTGCGTGTGCTATGCTTGGGGGTGATTGGTGAAGATATCTAAAAAAATCTCATAGAGATATGTATCTCTCACGGAAAGAAATTGAATAAACATAGAACATTGATAAACATTTTACCTAAAGGTGCATTTAGACCAAGCATTCGCTCATTCTATCCCCCACTCTACGAAATTCGTTCGTTACATAAAACGTGATTCGTCGAAATTCGTTGATTTCGTTGAGTGGGGGATAGAATGAGCGAATGCGTGGTCTAAACACACCTTAATAAATTATGTTATTCTCTTTTTTTTTGCTAATGAAAGTAAGGAAACATATGTTCAATCAACATGTTTTGATATTCTCCCCCGTCAAGTACAGAGACCAGAGACTAATACATTATATTCTTCTTATTTGTCTACCAACATTCATCGGTAAACTATTTAAGTCGTAGATATACGTTTTTTAAATGCATTTTTAGACAACTACGTATACCAATATTAACAACACGATTTCTAACGACGTTTTTGAAGAAAAATAAGTTTTGAGAATTTAGAACTTTGATTTTGACTACCGAACAGTATCTATCGACTTCCAAGTATCCTAATACCTCATACTTATACTCGTATCCTCTCTGAGTGGACGAGTCCTTATATACACAATAACTTCTGTTCATGTATTGTAAGTATAATGTATGACAATGGCATTATAATAACTTGTTTACTCGTGAAAGTTGTCAACAACCGACTGTTGTTTTCATGCTCCAAAACAACAACCTTAATGACCACTGGATACTTACTCCAAAATCAGCATTTCTTTTTATTTTATCCATTTTCATAATTTCATAATTCATGGATCAATTTTGGATTATTTCTACTCACAATAACGAGCTCTTTCGATCCCAATGGGGAAAAAGTCTCACGGATTTTTTCTATTTTGTCACTATTTTTCATACAATTTGTATGGCGGTAACAAAGGAGGAAATCATGATTGGAAATTATGAAAAACTTTTTTTTGTCTTTTGGGATCGAAAGAGCTCGTGATTTTGAGTAAAAACACCCAACATTTAGATAGCCATAAATTCAAAATTATGTAAATAAACAAAATAAAAAGGAATTCTCAAGTACCTAATTCTTTCATTATACTTATAAAGCTAAGGTCTCACGTTGACCCAGATTCCGTCAATAGAGAACCTAGGAACTAATTTTAACTTGCTCTGCTACGTGTTTATGAAGCAAGTTTTCAAGCTGTTCCATATTTATGGCCACTGTGTCTTGTCTCAACTTACCTGATTTTTAAATTAAAACTAGTTGGAACACTTAATTTCATATGATATGGACGTCGCTACGCTCAGTCTTGTTTTAGGCATTTTTTCATGCTCAACATATTTGTTTTTATTACATTTATTAAATTACTATTTACCACTATGGTATTATTAGGTATTAATAAAGATTTAGCAAAACCTAATTCTGAAACGTATGTAGAGATTGCTAGAATGTAAGAAAATGTTTTAGCAAAACGGAATACTCAAGTAAATTAAGTCGAGGATTGCGTGATTACTCACAATATTTAGCAAAATATTATTTTTGACACAGTTAATTACAATTTTTAAACTGTTAGAATGAGCCTAAGTATAAAAGCAATAAACGATGTGTGTCGGGAGAAAGTAAGAGTTTCGGAAAAAACTTGGTAGGGGAAGTTAATATACCTATTAAAAGAGACCTTATTATGAATATAATGCATATGATAGAAGATAAATTAGGTGAATATAACATAGTCTATAGTCAAATACAAATAACGAGATAGTAAGAAGAAAATAATAAATGGAAAGAGAATATTACGATCCTACCATTTTTTATTGCCAACCCTGAAATTTACTTTAAAAATCCCGGCTATCTTCATTAATAAACCCCGGTTCCCTTAATAAAGCCCGCCACATTTACGCCGCTTAAAGCGAAATTAAAATCTTAATTTACTTTACGAGCTATTTAAATCCAAAATTATAACACCCATTTGCCGGGAAGCAGGTTTAAAATTCGTACACCCAGCGAAATATAGTTCTATTGAGGTGGCCGTTATTAAATTTGTACGGGCAAAGCACAATGCCGGTCGCCCGGTAGAGATGGGCCGACAACGGCAATACTTTACCAATGGGAATTTTGAATATGGTAACAACATTATTTGTGGCGTTTGCGGTAGAGACTCTAGGGCCGTGGAGCTGTGATACTCAATCATTATTTAAATCATTAAAAAATAAATTAATCGAGTCTTCTGGTGACCCTAGGGCTAGCTTATTCCTAGGCCAAAGAATAGGCATTACTATTCAGCGTAGGAATGTAGGCAGCCTTATGGGTACCCTTCCGCTAGGGACAGGTACTCGTATTTTTAATTTTTGTGTAATTTTAATAATAGTTTTTAGTTTTATTTTGTCTCAATACGATATTGCAATATTTATCTTTATATTTATTTATTTTTCTTGAGACCCATAACATTCAAAACAACACAGATTTATACCTTATGACGTTCCAACGTTCCATATTATTATAAAAAAAACATTGTTATTTCCTTTTTTATATTATTTTATCCAGTAGAACATCCCTAATCGGGTCTCTAATAGCTAGAGAGGTGCCTAATAAGTTCACGTGGTTCGTTAATTTGCCTCTGCGTAGCTAATTTATGAAAAGGTTAAGGTAACTTTAAATTGAACTGTAAGCTATTTCGATTTGAGCACGGTAAGTATATACAATCTGTGTTCTAATTCATTGTGCACTCATTTGTTATTTAAATGTGACGTTTCGCTATGAAGCGGATTGATTAATTCTCTCTACTTTTTAAAATATCTATAAAACGTCATAAAATTTTATTAAATCACTTTTATAGTTTATTATTACATTATTGATGTTTTCGTACAATTTTATTAATACATTTACATCACTGGTGCTTTAACTCGTAAAACTTTTGACAAAGAAAGACTTAGTTATATCAGTACTAATTAATTGTAAATTCATTTCAAAATCATTAGAGCAATGTCCGAAGTCACTGTAATAAATAAATAATATGTATAGATACAACATTTGGCATAAGATAGAATGTCCCCATATCATCGCAATTACTTGAAAAATTCGATCCGTCACGTCCCAAAACTGGAATCCAATCAAGGAGAGTTTTCCTCCTTTTCACAATAATCACATGGCCGTTGAGTGGTAGAACACAACTGAACGTTCTCATTACGGTATAGGTGAAAAAGTTAAGAACCTGGGGTCCTTTTCTCATGTGCTTGTAACTTGTAATACAAGTAGGTAGAAGTCTCTCTTTAACACCATTACTTATACAAGGACAATGCTTGTGTTATAATTGTTACAAGGTACAAGCTTTTGAGAAATAGGCCCCTGTTATAGACATGTAGTTGTAACTTATCCAATATAAGCATACTTTATTTTGTTTGTGTTCGTATTTTGAGCGTATTGTCTATTTTAATAGGTCACTACTACATACAATACGACTTACTTAAGTGTTTTATATAACTAGCCAATTTACTTTAAGATGTACCTAGATTAAAAAAAGGTTCGATAAATTTTGGTCAACTTTAAGCGTTTCTATGGAACAAAGATTTTTTGAGTATTCAAAATTGTTTGGCCCCTTAGTGAAAGGAATCAAAATCTTTAATAGATTGTGACATGCTTTATTATCTTGGATCACCATTTCGTTGAAACACTGTATTAGACCTTCATAATACCTAAAAGTCAAAAAAATGCGACGTTCCTTTCTGTCATAGTAAGAAAATTAGTTTCACATAATAAAAGAGGATGCGACAAGCTGAAGACAGGGTAAAATGGCGCATATTAGGAAAGACCTATGCCCAGCAGTGGACTACTATAGGCTCATGATAACAAAAAAAATAGGAATCGGGAATTGTTGCAGTCACGGGGAGATGTTCAGCTGCATTGACATTTTTCAGCTACAGCAGTGGGTCATAAGAGTCTTGTAAAACAAAAGTACCAACGTAATTTAAATCTGCCATTTTATTCCATTTATTGTCACCTATCGTTTGCGATTGCAGAATGGCATCTTGGTTAAGCATGGTGATGCGTCATCACGAAATACTCGGTTTACCTGCGACGAAAGCGCGACTGCGTTTCACATGCGTCGGTTTTATTCCCGGCAACAGCGGATTCAATCCGCCATTATTAAGTTTTAATGACGTCGGTCACAATGCCAACCCTCGGGGCGATAAACAAAGGATAATGGGTGCTGTGTCGCTTGTGATAAGATATATAACCGCCAACGCAATCTCGCGGCGAGGGCAATGCTAGCTCTAGACAACTGGAATTAAACATGAATAAAATTGAAATGAATGAAGGTACAATACAACAAAAGATTGGACAATAAATCTTAATGGTTATTTCGTTACACATATTGATACGGTGCGGTGAGGTATTTACAGACCACAAGTAATAAAACATTGTGTAAGGTATTTTAATTTGGCTTATGCTAACAATAAAATAGTAAAGTAGCGAGGAACCCGTATATATTTAACAACGTAAGTATTATGTAGGCCAAATTAAGGCAAAAATGTTATTGATTGTATGACAAATACGCATGAACGTACCTACACATTTATATCACAGAGAGGTTTTGAACTGAGTTAACTTTGAAACTAGGAGGCATGCTGACAATGTCTAGGACATTTTAGTATTTTTTAAACATGATAGATTACACTGTCAAAAATTCACGGAATGCTCGCGAGCATGAAGTCGGATATTTTTCATGAAAAGCCAAAGAGGAAAGATTATGCGCTATTTATTCCTGTATTTTCCAATCAAAGTCTGTTTTAATGCAACGATGTACGCTTATTAATAAATAATAGCTCCCACACAAACTTAACGGTTTTCAGTAAACTTCCAACGTTCCACATTAACATTAACATCCAGTGCGCCGTTCCATTCCAGTCCGCCGTTAAATCGACAATTATTAGTTTTCAATCGAGCTGTTTCTCTGCCATAGTGAGGTCTATAAATTGCAAGTTGAACTGAGCTTGTTACAGTTTCATAGTTTGCTGTGGGAAATAAAAAGCAAATGGGATTAATTTTGTAAGCGTTGCTCATACTACATTACTGTTATATTGATTTAAAATGTCACTATTAACACTCATATTTTAAAAACAAACGGGTCTTAATCGCGTAAACTTACGTTTAATTATATCCTGACGTTACGGGCATGACGTTACACCTGTGGTGGTAGGCAGACTGTTAGTTCTCTCTACATTACTGTTGTTATACACCCTTTGCTTAGCTTAAACGACAGTGGGAGGGATCCAAATTAAACTACGCGACACGAAAGTAGAAACTTAAGGTCTCTGCCCACTAGACCGTAGCATACCATGACCGTAGCATGAACGTATCAGACAAAAAAATATTCTTTGTATGGAAAAGTATGAGACTATGCCCACTAGGACGTTCCGTCGCCGGCCATCACCGTCGCGTGCCATGCACGGACCGGCAAGAATTGTTGGCGAGAATATTTTGCCGGCCCCGACACGCTACGTGCATGGCACGCAACGTTGCCGGTACGGTGTGCGCAGGCGGCGAAACGGTGAGCATACGGGTTCTATTTACACTTTTGTATTGTATTTACAATTTTTATCCAAAACTCTCCAAATTTTTCACTTTGATAGTGAATAATAATTTTCTTATTGCGAGACAACGCAAACAATATAATCAGCATCGCTATTTTCTGAAAAAAACTTACTTAATTGATTGTAAACCCACAAACCGAAGATTTTTACCGAGATCGAAAAATATTACTTCGTTTCTTACAAACAAAATAATTAAAAGCAATATCAATTTTGAAACAGTCATATAACTTAACGAATTTATCCAGATAGATTGCACAATTTGTTTCTTTTTTACATGGTAAGAACCATGCTTATGATGTGGCTTTCTAAAATAAATTTTATTGGTTTTAGATTTTTATTACAATATGTACACAAAATCGATATATATTTTTTTCGAAAAACCTATGCTCTTTAGCAGCTGCTTCATTGTTATTTAAAATTAATTATTGCTTCAAAACTATTAGAAGATGTAAAAATAATAAAAAAACCAGTACTAGACGGAGTCACATTGGCAATCATGACAAGAACATATGTACTCTCATGATATAGACAATATATTTACCAATTCCAAGAAGTTTTAGTTTAATATCATACATAGATTACACTTATCAGTGTCTAGGTTACCTAGACAATGATAAGTGTAATAAAATACTAGCACAGCGATAGTAGTCTAAAGGGCGCGAAAACAATTTGCAACTGATAAAACTGTGACAATGGAACGATAACGGCGGATATGAATCGCTCATACTACGGGGATGATACGTAGTTGCGACGCGGATGATACGTGGTTGCGACGCGGATGCAACGGTCACTAAACGGGCTTAGCACGGACATGAAACGATGTACACACGTTATAGTGGGCATAGTAGTCCGTGTCGTCTCACATTCCGTGTCTGATACGTTCATGCTACGGTCATGGTATGCTACGGTCTAGTGGGCAGAGACCTTTAAACTTAAATTGAAACTTAATGAGAGCTTGATAAATATGACTCCTGTTGCTCGAATATAACATTTGATGGGCATAGGCTGTGTGGTGACGGCAGAAATAATACATTTGTCACCACCCAACTCCTCTTGCGGATGTCGTATAGTCAACTACGGGATTGAAGTGTCACTGACCATTCTTTGATAAAATATCGATGATGGGCAGCAGCGTCACCATAGTGGATAAATTACTGCGATCGGCAATCCGCTCGCCCAGCGTGATGATTATGGGCATCTACCTCCTAATGCAACTATGCGCATAGTTAATAGGAGAGCGCTATGTGCAGCAGTGGAATAATATAGGCTGATGATGTACACATAACATTTGATTTATGTAGACTTGACCTCACCCCTAAAACAACTACCTAATAACATCTCATGAGCTCTCGAAGGACGGGTGAGTCGAAATTTCGTCTCAACTTATGTCCCACTTTCAAATAAGTAGCGGACTTAGTAACTATTCCAGCAGAGAGTTTAGACGCGTACACATGAGCGCAATTGTACATCATTACAGAAGGCCTAGGTGTAGGTAATAACTTATAAAAACCGTCTCGATCGCGTTTACATTTTTCATCACCATTTCATACAAATGACGATGCAAACGTAAACGCGATCGAGACGTTTTTTTATAAGTTATTACCTACACTAGGCCCTAAGCCTTCCATTAAAACAAAAAAAAATTACGTAATTTTTGTGTTACGAAGTTTTTCGCGCAACAAAACATGTTGGCAGTGAAAACTACAGCCCGACAAAATAAAATTTTCTATGAGCGATCAACAATACGCGCCTACGTTATTTAAGTTTTTCTACTCTAAAAGATGTTAAACAGAGTACACATTATAATAAGTTTAGTATGACTACCTTTCGTAAAACAACTGACGCATACGTGAGTTTTTTTTTGATTGAGGCCTTGTCTATGTTTTTTTTTATTTATTTCGGCATCATCATCACCCATGAACGTTAATTGTTTTTCTCGGCCATTCTAACGTTATCGTCTAACACACAGTGGGGCCATTCCATATGAAATCATCAGATTCTGATTTAATTCCGCGCTGACTGATTTTTAAACAGTTTGAAAAAAATCAAGGATGATAGTCTTAAGTAAGTTGTACGTAAACCGTCAATACTTTTTTTTTTACTTGCTGCTCATCCAGATGGGGCCCGCTTTAAGTTTCAATTTACCTGTTTTTAAGGTTCCACGAGAAGCGATGTTAATTTGTTTCGGTAACTAATATACATTTTTTATATATGTTTTCTGATTCTCTAGTAAACGTACTTTAAAATGTTATTATCAATATGCATCAAGCTATTTTACTTGTTCCATCATAAATGTTGAAAGTTTTGTGAATATTTTCAAATTTCGCCCATTTTCTATTGGATTTTGCAGCATGTCTACTGGGCTTAGGGAATTATTTTTTTTTTACTGTATAGTACAAGTATTGCTCTCATAAAATAACTGAGGGTTTGATCACAAACTTTTCATTTAGCTGAAAAAAAGAATGGTAAAGTTGGCCATTTTACGAAATTGGTCAACTTTGACTTCAAATTTCATCATGTTTGGCAATATAAAAAAATCCAAAAAGTTATAAAAAAGATAGTACCTACTCTATTCTATAGGAATCCGTTTCATTTGGTTTGTGTTTTCGATTTCTGTGAGAATTATGATTTTTTTTAATGTCCATTTGACGACTATTTTCCGGCGCTCTATGACTTCACTATTTTAAATAAAACACATTAAATTATTCATAACTTTATTTTATTAGTCATTAACAACAACAAGAACCTTTATTTAAGTTGCGATGTACGTAATTAAGTATGTCAGTGTGTATGACCCTTGTGTTAATCTCGTTAGATTCGTACGAGTTTACGAATTCATGTTCATATCATGCAAAAGTCAGCAAAAAAGCTTGTCACAAATATGTAATGTATATATGTGTATGTGTGTGTGTGTGTTTGTGTGTAAAGTATTATTACCTGACTACCTTTACGACATTAACATTTTTGGAGCAGGAATATCTTCCGGCTCGTAAGGTGCCGTTTGAAACAGACACAAAATTATGATACGACCTGGTATTTTTTATTGTTATCGCATTATTGAATCAACATCATTACTCTTATCTAAAGACAGTAGGCATGTGTAATAAAACCTATAAGTACCCTATTTCAGACGTATTATAAGATGTGCCACTAGCATTTTCATGCTTACCATCAAGAAAGTGGTGTACCACTTTTTTGGTTGACTGTACATAGTAAACGAGGGAATCAACAATCATCATTTTTTAGTTTATTACGTTTATAAATGTTGTCTGTGATAAAAAAAATCATTAACTTAAACAACTACCTACTTTGAAACTTCTTGCTAACTTGTAGATTTCAAAAAATCATATCTCTTTCAAAAATCAATAACACAATATAAATAAAGATGATTTACAAAGACCAAAGTAAGTTCTTCTCTTATGTATACTTTTCAGATTTTTAAACTTTGCCAAACATGGTTTATTTTCACGTCAAAAAAAGCAAATTCTACAAAAATGGTTTTGTAATTTACTGTTTTTTTTAAGTTAAAAGATCTAAATTCAAAAATATTGTTAAAGTTTTCATTTAAAGACTATTTGAGCTTGTTAATTTAAAAAAAATTACCTGTCTAGACCAAGCGAGCAATCCAATAAAAGCTACTGAACATCACTGAACATTAGCAAAATAACATGACGTTTTAGAAGTTTGTCATACAATAAGTAATAAAAATATACATACTGTAATACAAACATGTACAAGTACACATATTAAATAGTAAATTAAGATATTAAAAAAATCATTTTCACTCATTAAAAAAAAGTTAAAGCAATTTTTATCGACCTCAAAAATCGCTGATTTTTAAACTTCAGACCTATGTTGTCTGGCTGTTAGGCTGTTTAAAAATTAAACAACTACGGTTTTATGTACAGCATACCTATATTATCATCCATGATTTTTTCCATACAAATCGGAAAGCATGCAGCGCACCCCATTTGATGATTTCATATGGAATGGCCCAGTGTCGAATTGCCCATTAAATCATTTGTAAATCGGTTTTAGTCTCAAAGGTAAATCGGGATCGTTGAACCAATTTTATTTTCTCATTATAGATTTGTAACGTTTTTTTTTTAAACATTTGCTGGTTCATTCTTTCATGAATATACCAGCAAATACTTTTCTGATATTTGTTCAATTTAACTCTAGAAGTAAAGTCAAGTAAAACTATTCTTTGTTCAAGTAAGCTTATTAATAAGCATTTCCGAATCGTCTAACACTATAGACATCAAGAAATAGGTATTCGATAACGACAACGACGACTTTTCTTTATTTAGTAGATAATTTTATCAGATTACTACAATAATATTCGTATAAATGCACCAATTTGTCACTAGGCATCTAGAATCTAACAGAGTTAATTTACTCGCTTTTAACTAAATCAGACCACAAATTTAATTTTGTTTTGTATACTTATTTACGTCATGTTTTGGTTAATAAGCTGCACCTGATTAATGAATACGCTAATGAAACATAATAGAGTACGGGCGTGTCTGCTAAAATTACTAATTCTAGCCGTCGCCCCTTGTTGTCGCAACAGAATATAATTAAAGTTTTATATTCAATTATGGCAGCACTTAGAACTATCACCTACATTAAGCCGCTCTTCCACAGCCACTCAGTCGCACCTCGCCTCAGACTAATATGATTTCAGTATACTAAATACCCACCCTCGTGTGGCAGGGAGTTAATTTTGAACTTTACTAGCGTGAGTTCTGTACTTGTTTACAATGCACCTATTCGCAACTGCTCCGAAATGGAAACATCCTATGCGTACTCGAGTTGCATATAGACATAAAGCATTTAGTCTGTCTACATACTCAAGTTCAACGCTCGTTGACAGCAAATTTCAAAGTCAGATGACATAACTGCCATAAAAATATTAAAAAATGTTCGTACCTACATTGATGCTCCGAAAATCTTTAAAATTATCTGTTGGGTCATAATTAAGAGTAACTTAAAAAAACCTAGTAATCCATGATTACACAAATGAATCTGGTTTAATTTATCGCCTATATTAGATATACGCGCGGTATACGTCATATTTTGGTTATAAGCTGCACCTAATTAATTATTATGCTAGTGAAATATAATAGAGTACGGGCGTGTCTGCTAAAATTACTAATTCAAGCCGTCGCCTTTGTTGTCGCAACAGAATATAATTAAAGTTTTATATTCAATTATAGCAGCACTTAGAACTATCACCTACATTAAGCCGCTCTTCCACAGCCACTCAGTCGCACCTCACCTCAGACTAATATGATTTTAGTATACTAAATACCCACCCTCGTGTGGCAGGGAGTTAATTTTGAACTTTACTAGCGTGAGTTCTGTACTTGTTTACAATGCACCAATTCGCAACTGCTCCGAAATGGAAAGATCCTATGCGTACTCGAGCTGCATATAGACATAAAGCATTTAGTCTGTCTACATACTTAAGTTCAACGCTCTTTGACAGCAAATTTCAAAATCAGATGACATAACTGACATAAAATATTAAGAAATGTTCATACCTACATTGATTCTCCGAAAATCTTTAAAATTATCTGTTGGGTCATAATTAAGAGTAACTTAAAAAAACCTAGTAATCCATGATTACACAAATGAATCTGGTTTAATTTATCGCCCATATTAGATTTACACGCGGTATACGTCATATTTTGGTTAATAAGGTGCACCTTATATTTATTATGCTAGTGAAATATAATGGAGTACGGGTGTGTCTGCTAAAATTACCAATTCAAGCCGTTGCCTTTGTTGTCGCAACAATTAAAGTTTTATATTCAATTATGGCAGCACTTAGAACTATCACCTACATTAAGCCGCTCTTCCACAGCCACTCAGTCACACCTCACCTCAGACTAATATGATTTCAGTATACTAAATACCCACCCTCGTGTGACAGGGAGTTAATTTTGAACTTTACTAGCGCGAGTTCTGTACTTGTTTACAATGCACCAATTCGCAACTGCTCCGAAATGGAAAGATCCTATGCGAACTCGAGCTGCATATAGACATAAAGCCTTTAGTCTGTCTACATACACTAGTAGGAAAAAAAGTCGTAAGTCAGTATGAGACTAGTTGTAGATACGACATTTTGATTTAGAAGGCTAAAGAAAAGTAATTCAATGCACGATGTTGCATGTTCAACTTTGTAACTAATATTGTAGGGATTCAGCGTTTAGACATTTCCAGTAGGATACAATTTAGGAAACATACCCTTACTGTAATTGCTTATTACATTTTGTGTTGACATTAAGGAAAACGAGCATTATGCAATGCTTTTTAGACGAAAAAAAAAGAAACATGAAATAAAATTATGAAAACGGATAAACTCGCGTAGGTATATTACGTAATTAAATTTAACTTAATCCCGACCGACGTTTCGAACACTTTACAGGGTTCATGGTCTGTGGTCTTCATAGTTTTAATTCATGTGTAATCCTCGCGATATACCGAAGGAAATATTAAATGAAATATAGTTTAATTTGGGTTTTTGGAAAGAACTCTAAATATTATCTGAATAGAACATTATAGAGGTACCTATAACCTACAATCATGATATAAATAATTTAAATCGAAAACAATCCAAAGGGCCAAACACATCAGGATATCTAAACAACCAGATTCCAATTTCAGTATTTTACCTAGACCCTACGACTATACTAATTCCACCTATACAATTCATTATCGACTAGTTATACGTCGACCCATGTCTTTCGAGGTTTCAAAACGCATTTGGGTAGGCTCGGTAGGATTCTATCAAGATAAACGAGCTTAGCGGGGTATCTCGGGGATTAAGTTATGAGCCCCTCATTTATTTTACGGAACTTATTAAATTCATCGCTGCCGATCCGGTTAATTCTTCACTTATTTCACCTTTAGCTCAATAGGCTTAAAATCTTCATTGAAAAACCATTAAATTGGAAATTAATAATACCTTTATTAAATTTGGTTAGTACTAACAAAGTAACACCGCAGCGTTATGGGCTCCATTGCATTATTCACTTATTTTGTTAACGCTGCGTCAGTGCCAATACATTATTTTGACCCTCAACCTATTATTTTAGCTTGCAAAGTACCTATTGTTTTTGGAATCTCGCGTGAAATCGTGTTTAGTTTGGCAAACGTATTATCAGTAAATAAATAAATAGATGGCTAAATAAAAACAAGTCAACTACGTTTTGGAAATTGTAGGTCCTTTTTAATAAACAAGGGTTGAAAAATTCATATATTCTCTATACAAAGGTATTAATAAATATCTTGGGACATCGACCTAGACTCACGGTAAGCTCAATTAAGGCTTATGATGTGGGTACCAGGCGACGATATATTTTAATAGATAGATACATATAGATACTTCAATACATAGACAGCCATGACCAAGGAACAAACATTTGTGATAAATAAATATACAAAGAATGCCCTCGCCGGGATTCGAACCCGGAACCTCCAGCTTCGTAGGCAGAGTCACTGCCAACTAGGCTACGGAGGCTGACTGGTTTTTAGTTATAATTTGTTATTTTTTTTTATAATTCTTTGTTTATTTGAAGTAA